>KK113780.1:527042-570167 GCA_000611955.2 Stegodyphus mimosarum
CATATTCTCATTTGCATATAATCAAATTATACTACATTTTTGCTGAAACCTTTTTATGAAACTATTGTTACTGTTAGCCCTTGCATAAATAAATAACTTGTCAGATTTATCAAATAAAGATATTTAAAAAACAAAGCTAGGAAGTCGACACATCAATAATCAGATTTAAGAGTCCCAAATTAAAGTTATACAGAATACAGAGAAAATTCTTGTTTATTTTCCTTATCGTTTTCCCTAAGAAGAAAACTTAAAAAACACTTTTTTTGACACTTGCATCTCTTTAAAACTATTTTAGGATAAAAATGCATTGCAGATAATTATTATACCAACTAAATATTATTATCTTAATCAATTAAGAAAACAATCGCATAATAAATATAAAACAATCATTAATTTTTAAATAATGCATATACGTTGCTATTTAGTATTCTTACCCGGAAACTGCAGGTTTCACGACGATTAAAATTTGATTGTAGAATTCAAATCTAAATTATATTTTCGTTAAATCTTGACGCATTTCTAGATGTTCATTTCATCGATTAGAAGCTTTTGTTTTGAACTTAGCTAGAAAATCACTATATTTATTTTTATTATATATATTTGAGTTTAGTGAACAAAAATCCGATTCTAAGTATTAAATCATATCGGCTTTTTTAATCTATATTTGGCCGATTTTCTTTGCCGAGTAGTATAAAAGATAATTAGTTTATGTTATTCTTGATCACGAGTTATCATCCGCACAAGAATGAAAGCTTTTACGCCTAAGAAAATCTGTCATATACCAGCAATAATTTCGTTCAAATAATTAAAATCTTCATCCTTGTTTATTTCATAAAAGATTAATTAAGAGAACATTATTGAATAGCTTTACAGCCGCTTTATATAGTTATTATAAAAAAGTAAAATATGTGATGATTCCATTTGATCCAGTTAACGTAATTTCACGTTTTCACGTGTCTAGCTAGTAACTAATAATATTTGAATTGAGTTTGCATTTATTGATTCGCTTATTTTGTTAGTTAATAACAGAGTAAATTTTGAAAAAAAAAAGAAATATTATCTTACGCTAAGCTGAATGACGACATACCGTTGAGGGGTATACAAAAATATTTTAATTCAGCAGTGACACACATTTCTTTTAAATGACTTGAGTTTATGATTGAATTCCTAAGAAAAATATATCGCATTTTGCCGAGTGGTAGAGCCCTTTTACATCTCTAAGTGTTGTGATTAAATGTGAAACATGAATACCTTACGTTTTGAAGTGTGGCAATGCAAATCTCTGAAATATCTCTGTGTTTTTTTAATCAAAATTCGAAATACTAAAGCAAATAAAAAATTTCACACGAAATACGTAATAAATTTTTTAAAAAATTCAAAATTCGAGCTTCGAGAGGCGCATATTCTGTTAGTTTACTGTGGCTATTGTTAAAGCCATTTTTTCACAATCCCAGGAACGTATACGTCATACATACGTGCCTGTAGATTCTTCACTATTCAACGTTACGAACACACGGTAACTGCGCTGAATTTAGATAACTGACTTTTGAAAGAATGAACTACTATTAAAGACATCAGCCTGTTTTACTTCTGTAAAAACATTTAGTTTTTGCAACATAAAGCAATCTAAATGTGCAGACCTTTGTAACTGGTTAGTCGTTGTACATACTGAAGGCTTTGGAGACTGCAGCCGCAAAGAAGCCGGGAAGTGCTGGGAGAAATTCCGGTGGTTGCAGACAGAGTTTTACGTCAATCTTAGGAAGAAACGCATTCTCCAGTTCCCCCGTGGTTGCTTTGGAAATGATTGGTAAATGAAAGCCTGTACCTTATAATAGTAAGATAATCAATGTGAACTTTCGCATCCTCAAACCAGATCAGTTCACTACCGATTATTACCCAGTATTCACAATCTAACGTATGGTTAAGAAAGTCATTAAATAAAACTATCATTACAGACAAGCCGTTTACGCGGGCAACTATGTTAGAATATATGCATCTATTGAGGAAAGGAAATATATGGAATGAATTTGAATGAATTCAGCTGGCATAATTTCGATAATATTTTATATTTTTCGTAATTTAAATGCATTTTTATGTAAATCATTCGCAAAATAAAGTAGGAAAAATATTATTAGGAACTGCGTTTATGTTTTAAATCGTTTAATTTGTTCATATGTTCCAGACAGGTAAAATCTGAAAGTTTAATATCTTCCGTATTAAACGGCTATACCCTTGCGTGTTGAAGATAAAAATATTTTATTTCAAGCAGTGGCAATAAGTTTCATTTAAATCATTGAGTTTGTTAATTAAAAATTCATTAAATTCGTACAAAATACAAAATTAATAAATAAATAAAATTCTAAATTCAAAATTCTGGCTTCGAGAGGCGTATGTTCCGGTAAAGGACTATGTGTGCTTAAAATTAGGTAACTTCGATTTTTCACAGTGCGAGGAACTTACATGCATACAGATTCTTTATTATTTAATAATAGAAATTTAAGAAAAGCGGAATAATTTCTTTCCCCGAAATGGCTTATATTTATGCTTCCAGTAAAAATTATAAACACTTAATTTTATCACAGTATATTAGCAAGTTCGTAGCTAGTTACTAAAAATTATAAATATTATAAATAATGTATATAATATAAAATAAATATTATAAATAATGTATATAATATAAAATAAATATTATAAAACTTGCTTATTCGATACACCATTTTCTCTCATTATGTAAAAATTCTTTAAAGAGAAAAACTTTTATAAATCTATTTTGAAAATTGTACTTTGACTAACAGCATATATAAAAAGTATGCGAATTTGCCAAAGAATTCCTCCCTCAGAAGTCAGCGATAAAATGTTTAGGGAAGAAAAATGTTGTGTGGTTGTTTTCTTGGCCATTAAAGGCTCCATGCAGAAAAACATATTTTACAATAAACGCAATGCTCGCAATTTTGATACGACCTCGTTTGGTCGTAATTGTATAAGGAAAGATGTTTAAGAAGACATTTACAAATATTATCCTTTGAATTTCTAGCATATTTTTGTAATCAAAACTTCAAGAACATGAACAATTTAAAAAATTTATGTTAGGAAATTAATGGGCAATTTTGAAAATTTGCCTTGTGATTTTATTCTTTGATGTTCAGAATCAGTTGATTAAATAGGAGGAAAGGAAATGTTTTACGGCAATTTATTTAATAGCACATTAAAAAAAGTCCATTTATTTTCAGAATATTTAAACTCTTATTTTAATTACTACTGCTTCTATTAATGTACCTAATTTAATGTAAATTATTTCTAGGTAACATATAAAAAGGAGAAAATTTAAATTATTTAAAATACTTAATTTACAAAAATTCATGTTGAAATATTAAATTTAAAATTCGTTACCTTATAAAAATTTCTTTCATATAAAAATGTTAAAAAATCATATTTATAGTAAAGGTATTTTAATAGATTTATAGTAAGTCCCCAGGTTGTTTATATTTTATGTGCTCCGTTACTATTATTTTAGGAAAAAAAACTGTATTTAAGATAACAGTCAAACTATTTTAATATAAAATTTCTCTCTTTTTATCCGGACTTCAATTATTCTTGCTTGATTTCTCTTTCCGGGATGAGTAAAATTAAGATTGCTTTTAATGCTTATTTTGATATAAAAAGCATCAAAATGCACTACAGTTTTCTAAATTATAAAAAAGCTATTAAATTAAATTTAAAATTTTACCGCAACGAAAATGACTATATTTTTAAAACTTCATTGAAGAAAGTTATGCGTAATAGTAGAAAGCTTTTTGTTAATAATAATTTCTTTGTTTAAATTTAACGACAAACGTGTATTTTGTATTTTCTTTTATGGATACAGAAATGATAAATTTCTAGTCTCTAAACATTTGTAAACTTTAATTCTTGTCTCATTTACCAATTTCAATCTAAGTTTATTAATGTGTCCATTGTTATGCAATTCAAAATGCATAATGCATTAACAATGCATTATCAGAAAGGCTAAAAATGTTGTAAGTTTATTTTATCATTGTTCGAAAAAACTGAACATTTTATTTAAATTTACAAAATTTAGAATTCACATATTAATTTTGTGAAAACTTAAAAACAGTAATGGAAGAAATAGAGAGTTATTAAAAAAATAATTTGGCAAGTTTTGCTTAAACCAGACTTATTTTATTTTGGCAAATGATTGGCTTAAAAAAATAGAAAGGCAGTGGAAGAAGAAATTGATTGTATTTTAACTTTTCCACTACTAGGCTACAGCCGTATTCTACTAAATTTACGTACAGTATATGGAACAATTAATTCCAATATATTACTAGCAAAGCAAAATATCTCCGTGGTAAAGAAAGTGCGTTCATTCCAGGTATATTGCAAAATTAAAGTCTGAACAGTAAAAGTTTGATGAGAATCAAGTCCTTAGAGTTGTGTCCATTGAAATTAATATGTTTCAACACCATTTTAAACTCGATTCTTTACTTACACTAAAACTTAATTTCTAACTCAAAATTTCGAAAGAGAAACATGATTTTAATTTAGAAAGAAAAGACTTAATATTTATTTTATAATTATGGCCTCTCATAGGAGTCTGCACTAGATTATACATATATATAATGAAAAAAATTAATGTCTTTAAATCCTCCTCGAGAAACTAATAAATATATGCATTCGTAACAACAAATTTCCCCTAAATAGACGTGAGATAAATATCCATTGTCAAGGAAAATGCTTTTTATAAAATTGTAAATAACTATATATCTTAATCAAAAATTTAACTTCCTAATTTTTATTGATACAGAAAAAGTTCCGGGTTCTTAAAAATAACTGCGTTTCCGAGAAAAACACATTTTTATTAAATACGTAAAAAGGACTGCGAATATATGCTTTTCTGTATTCGCTGTTATCACCATCAAAGCGCAAGTAAACAATATTCCTTGAACTATTTCCAAATGTAAGTGACTCATTAAGGTGCTAACGGAAGTTAAGCACAAGAAATGCGAATAGTTTCTTAATATTAGCAAAAAAGAATCCTAAACGTTTTTCATTAGATTAGAACTCGGAATGATGCTTGTGATCCGAATAAGCAGTAAAAATTATATAATATTATATATCAATGAAACTAAAGTATTTCATGTATATCTTAATAAATGTACGATGAAACCATTTGAAGTGCAGTGAAATTGAGACGAGTAAATGAAATGTACGTAATATTCTTGCTTCAGGTCTCCTTTTGCTTCTGAAAGTGTTTATTTCTGAGATTAAAATATAAGCATCTTAATTCCATATCCGATTTAGAATCAGCAATCGAGTATCATAAACTTAACGTTAGCTTCCAATTCAAAACGAAATCTTGAATGTGGGATTGATTTGCAACGAGATTGAGGGAAATAACATTTAAAACATACGTTTTCTTCATTCCTTTATCAATATTTTACTTAAAAAAATCAAAAACATAACGCATCATTTCAACTAAAATTATATCATTTGAGATTTATTAGGAATTTTTCTAACAAAGGTAGCTTTTTGCTTTATATCATGAAGGAAATTTTTCACATTAATTTTTACATATATAAAAACAAAAATACTAAAATACTTACTTGCGATAGACATCTCACA
Organism: Stegodyphus mimosarum; assembly: GCA_000611955.2. NCBI lineage: Eukaryota > Metazoa > Arthropoda > Arachnida > Araneae > Eresidae > Stegodyphus > Stegodyphus mimosarum. The sequence goes on from KK113780.1 coordinate 532,665, forward strand.
GTACTCATTTACGATCTGCACATTACTCAACTTGGGGAACGTAAAATAATCCAGTTCCAATAAATACAAAACCATTTTTCAAATTTCTAATATTTGCTTTCGTCAGATATCTTGGAAAATAATTTGCGAAATACGATATAAAGCAAGCATAGAAATAAACGATGTAATCTTACAAGTAATACAATAATACACATATTATTATATTACTTATTAGAATAATTCTAATAAGTGATATAAATACAAGTATAGCTCCATATACTTTGACTCCTTTTGTTTAAATTGTTCTTATTCCCCCTCTTTTTCCAAATAACGCAAACAAATCTTCTATATCGCAGCGCATAAGCAAGCTTAAAATCCTCTGCTATGATCACTATCATATAGATTTCAAGTAAATCGCGGTCACACGTTGAAATAAAATTTTCAGGAGTAATTAAAAAAAAACGTAGTTAAAATAGATGGGAAATACAAATAACACTTTTGTCTTGATATCGTAGCAGAAATGCTTCTTTTTTTCGTACTCCTTCGTGAACTATTTGCATTGTTTTCAACGAAGTTGTTATGTAACCAGTGAATTAAATACTTATATTTGTTTATTAGCGTAATACAGCATTCCATTTAATAGTTATTTATATGAAATGTATTAAGACATATAAAACATAAGTATTTATATACACATAATAAACCGACATGCAGAATTGATTATGTTACAACTAACTGAAATATCTATCTTAGTCTTAGAATACATTTCATAAATTAGTTTTAGAAAACAACGAAGATCTACGTAAGATACCTGTAACAATGAACTATATTTCAGATATACCTGAGTTAAAGGAATGTTTTTGCTAATATATCCGATTAACCAGCCTAACAGCCTAAAATATCTGCAAATGAAGATAAGAAAATGAACTTACTCCCTGGGTTTTACCAAATCTTCTTCAAGTTAATTTCCTTGCTATGCCAATTAATATCTAAAATTGTCATAAGACCACATAATGCAGCCGTCTAAAAGTTGCAAACCAATCCAAGCCTCAAGAATTTTCCCAGAGTAGAGGATAAACAACCCGCAACTTAGGAAAAAAATTCTCAGCTTTCTTGCTGACTGGACGATTGAGACTTTATTCCTTAAATTGTGTGTTCATGATTTTCCGACAGATGAAGTGACATTGGTGCCGGACACTCTTCGAGATCTCTGTCACCAGGACACTTTTCAACTGGGCTGCGGCTGAGCATATTTGATCCCTACTCCAATGGGAAGCGCGGGCTGAAGATTAAAAAAGCAAAGAAGAATTCGGGACGTAAGTCAAGGGAAAACCCGCTAGTCATGCAGTTTTAATTCTGAAATATCGGGACAGGCTAAACGATAATTGCAGGCGCGTTGAAACAATCGCACGCACTCAATCATTTCGACCGAGTGGTGCCCGAGCTTCTTTCGCTATTGCCCCTTCCCTCCCCTTCCAGTGTTGTTTGGTCTCTTTTCCAATAGATCGCTAATTTGATCAAGACCCGCAGTAATAAGCAAGTTCAATTTGGCTAAGTGCATGCAAGCCGCTAGATATCTGATGGGGTGCGGGGGCGAGGGGGTTATGGCGGCGGGCCTAAAGTTAATTACAGCTTGCTGGAGAGAGCGAGAGAGAAAAAAATCGAGCAGTTTACAACCGGACGGGTAGAAAAGAGGGTGCAAAGCAAACCTTCTAAAGCCTTGTTCCGGGCCAGCAGGGCCAGCAGGAGGTCCGCGTTGGGTGGGTTGCCGTCGGCGCTGACCATAGTGGACATGCCCGCCGGCCACGCGCTCCGGCCGATGGTGATGATGATGATGGTTGGTAGGACCTTCCAAAAACACAACAACTCCTTCCTTCCTCAGACGCGCTTTAATTTGGATAAGTGCGCGCCGCGCTCGCCAATAAAAAGGGATGTGTCACCGGCTGGGAGAGGGACACTTCTTCAAAAATTTTGGCGGCGGGGGGTTGACGTGGGAGAGGGTGGGGGGAAGAAGAGCGGGTCGGCGCGCGCTGGCGACTCCACGCCCTGATTACTTATGCAGGCGGTGGCCCCGCCTCTCCTTTTGCTACACAGCCAGTGGCAAGGCGCCGTGGCACCTGTCAACGCCCGCACCTGAGACGCATATGGCGGCCGCCATGGAGCGGATTTATAAGGAAGGAAGTGGTGGAGACGTCTGCCGAGATATTCGCGCCAGAAGTGGAACGATTCACTTCGAGTTTTGGCATTTTCTTCCAAACAAATAAAAGGAAGTTTCATCTTTTAGACAAAGCATTGGATTTTGGTAGAAGAATACCTGCATGTATATTTTTCGGGTATGTTCACTACAGCGAAAGCATTAGGCTTTACTGAGGAGAGAATTTTTTCGAAGTTTTTATAAGTTTGAAACATCATTCATAATTTTAAAATGAAACAGCAAGTTTTCTAAAATCGTGCCAAAATAAGATAGTTCAGAATAAGCAGAAAATTAAAAGATAAGATATACTTAAATCTGCGATCCAGTCATACTTCCTTAACGAGTAAGGTGTATTTATCTTCTTTTCATCTTTGATTTTTCCTGGTGTATTTTTAATCCTCTGATCATTCTGATCAGATCACAAAATACCATTCTTGCAAAAAAGTTTTGATTTCTTTTAGAAATTTATAATTTTGCTTCTATTAATATTGTTTTTGAGTTTCACTATGTTATGCAGTATTAAACAATTTTATGCGAATGACTTTAGTTGAGTAATAAACATCACCATTTGCATGCGGAAAATTCGATATATTGTATAAAGAAATTCAATTAAACATCTCCAATATTACTAGATAACATCAGTTCTTTAAGCTCGAATAAAGATTTATACAAAATATTGTCAATGTAGCATCCTGATGACTTATGTTATTATAATGTACATTGTACCCTCCGTTTAAAAACACTTAATATTGTTATAAAAGTTATGTCGTAACACGGAACTACAGTAGATCGTTTGTTGGAACACATCCACTGAACGAAGCAATATTTTGGAACAACAAAAACAAGATATATTAGCAAATTAACAATGAGCAGGAAAACCAGTGTAGAATTTTGTCTGATTATTTCTGTGTCCGGCCCTAATTTTGTCTTAAGTAATTTCTTTCAATAACGAATATATTTTTCATTCCAATGTAAAGTTTTGCTGTTTAAAAATTAGAAAAATGAATAATATTATGATTGATATTTAAGGCAATGACATTCTGTAAATTTCATATGTCATGATCCAGGTAAAATTGTAATACTAATAATAATTTCTATTAAGAATTAAAAGTTACGTTGCATGCAGAGTAAAAGGAAGGGCGGATATTGGGTCTTAATTAGGTAGTCTGACAAATTTTCGACGAAAAAGTGCTTTCTGATGCATAATCAGAAAATATCATTCATAATAATAGCTTAATACCTTATATTTCTTTCATGAAGATATTCTATAGATAAATTTTGGAAACATGTAATTTAAAATAAAAAGAAAACTATTCCTAGCGCATTTAGAGAAACAAATATAAAATAATAAAGAATTTTAATTTATTTATGCGTTATTTTTCTTTTGAATTTAACATTTATTTCCCAGTTGTAGTTCAAAGTTATTTTAGTATTATATTTTGTGTGTTTTTATACTTTTATTTTGCATTTAGATGTACCGCAGATTACATTATAAAAAATGTTTTAAAAATTTCTTTACTTCTTTTTCCTTTTACTTGTTTTTACTTGCTTTATTTTTTTAATATATTTACAGGATCACTAATTGATAAGTTTTTAGAGTTTTTAGTTTGATATATACATAAAAGAAGAAATCATCAAATTTTTAATTCATTTAACTATCTATCATGTAATTTTTCCTTGGATACATTCCATCTGAATAAAACTAAGCTGAAGAACACATATCTGTCATTAACACTTAAGTAACAGCTTAAGCAATCTTTCGATTCTAATTATCTGAGCATTAGGAAAACACAGTTAAGAAAAGCATGCCATATATATTTGCTTTCAGTAAGTATGCTTTTCTCAAAGAATTTATAAGCATATTGTTTCGAGCAAGTTTAAACCACATGACCATGCTTAGAACTGCATAATATGACGGAGAAAATCTTACGTAGTGAGTCATTTCGAAGAAAAAAAATATTTTTGAAGATATATCCTTGCTATTCTGAAAATGTGAAGTTTGAGTAATTATTCATACTTTTTTCTTCAATTTGAAATTCTTTTATTAATAGCTCTTAAAGTAATTTTTCACATTAAGTCCTAATTTTTAATATTTTATTATCGACTTGCAAATGATAATAAGGAGAAATCTATAAACTACCTTAGCATATTTTCCTAACTAATTTAATTTTTTTCACATTATCAAAACAATAAATTTTATAAATCAGGAAAACTACAAATTAAGGAAAAATGAAAAAGCATATAAATATTATTGAGAAGAGAGAATTCTAATGAAATAAGAAACCTTTTTGTTAAATGTAAATACATAATTTACTTAGTTTGAAATTACTAGCATACTTCCTTCTCTCACAAAAGAAATAAAAAAAAAATAAAACGGAAAAATGAAATCGATTAATCATCGCTCACTTCTTGACAACTCTGTACTTTTAAACTGTTATATGTTACTGCTTATCCGTGAAAAAAGCAGGGTCATTTTTTCCCATTGCAATATAGTTCTTAATAGTATTGTGATGTTAAAACCACTTTGAGTATTCCGGAGGACAAAGCTGTCTATATAAATGCAATACTGGGGAGATAAAACATTATCATTTGGAAAAAAAAGGATTCCTTAGTTATAATTATGTTAAAATTAACCTCATGCATCTCTCTATATCAAAAGGTAAAAAAACAGCCTGTTACTAAGTTGTGTATTTTTCGCTTATCCGCAGCCTCATAAAAAGTCATCAATTTATTGCTGACTTTGTTGTTTGACGAAAGATTATCATTGCAATTCATAGTTAAAATGAACCGCATATTTCTGAATAATCCAATGTCTTCTTTTAATTAGACAATACATTCCACAGTTCCATTATGGTTCATTATGACCCCCCCCTCGAAAAAGTCTTGGGGGAACACGGATTAGCGAAATGGTAATTAAAAATTATTCCATTTATTGAAAGTTACATGTGGTGGCAGCGTGCGTGAGTTGCCTATTGTCACGTCTGTACTTAGAAAATATGCTTAAATCACAGCAGTTATATGGAATCATAAAATCAGGAGAACGCATAATCGGAAAATACCCTACGATAATATTTTAACACTGTTTGATTTAGCGCCCGTAATATTCCTGCTTTTCCAATTTTTAATAAGCTGCTATTTGCACTGCATGTTTTCAGCTATATCTCTTTCAGATTATCTTATGCTGCACTGAGTAATACGTTCAAGAGGAAATTTGTACATACTGAAGCACAGAATTTTACTACATCCATAAAGTCACTATATCTATAAAGAATATTTCACATAAGCTAACTTTTACCTCAACTCTTTCTTGATAAAATCAAAAATTTACTTTAGAAGAATAGTAAAACATACTGCATATAAATAATAATGCATAATAAACATATATTTCTGCATTACAGGATGTGGAAAAAACAAAAGCTTCTCCTTGGAAATATAACAAATTACAACAGCTAATTATTAACAACCAAAATTCTTCCCTGGAAATGTAAAATTTGCAACACTCTTTATTGTCAAATCACGCATCCCCTGCAGCTAGTCTATAAAACTAGAATTGCGAGAATCAATATCCAATGGTCAAGCAAGAGCAGTTTAACGCACATTTATTCCGACTCTACTCAGCAACCACTTAACCATCCATCCAGTTACAGGGCTTGGGGGAGGAAGTACATGAACAACCATTGACCTCTGATCTAGTCCTTTAAACGACGTTTAAATGGAGCCATGTGTATTTAAATTTCTGACCACTGTTGCTCTCTTCTTCGGCTCTTTCACTGACACAAAAGAATGCAGTACTGTTTGCATCCAAACTGGTTGAAAGTTTATACAGGATTTTTCCTCTGAACATAAAAATGAGTTGCATCGAATTTTATAAATTAACCGTAAGTTCAGATGACATATTTTGCAAAGTATATAACGTGAAGGTGATGTGGCTTTGAAATCCGTTATTAATATTTTTTTACCTGTAAGAAACGTCGCTCAACCGGTATACGGGTTAGCGTCGCTGACTACCGTGCCGAAGGTCTCGGGTTCGAATCACTGTCAGACAAATGAGATATGTCATAACATCATATAAGAAGCACACGCATGCCATAGCAGGTAAATTAATTTCTGAAAGTACTGTATGATCAATAATGATTAACCGCAAACAGTATGGTTAATGATAAACTGCAACACAGTATATTTACAAAAATAGATTAAATTTTTAGTCTAAGCCAGTAACGTTTAAAAAATTATTTAATTCTTATAAAATAGACTTAAAACTAATTGTATATAAATTTGCTTCTCGTTGCTTTTTGTTAATTAAAAAAACACTATAAGTGTTTTTACAGCTAAAGAGTGAATTTGAGAGAATTCTAACACTTTTTGTTAGTCAGCAATTGTGTGCGTTTCGCTATAATTATCACCAGTGGAAGACTAAATTTTGCCTATGTTTGAAACAGATGGCACATAGAAGTCCTTTCCAGTGGATTCCAGCCCACTGTGGAATTATGGGAAATGAAAAAGCTGATACTTTGGCTAAGAAAGAGTAACTCTCACAAAGTCACGCATTAATCGACCGCTTTCATTTCATACGACTAAATTGTTTGTTAACCTGACTCTTAAGAAAATTCTTAAGCAGGATATGATTCAACGTGCTATGGATAAAAGTTGGAGGATTCTGGGGGAAGAGGCAACTTTAATTCCCAGTTTTTCGAGAAAGACAGCGGTAACTCTATAAGGTATTTCTCCCGCAGTCTTCGCTATGTTCGTGGTGTAGTGGTCAGCACTCTCGACGCCTAACCGAGAGGTCCGTGGTTCGATTCCCGGCGAAGGCTTTGCTCATTTTTCATATCTCCTGCTTCGAAATAACCTAATGTCTCTACAGCTCTAATTAAACGTCTCAATGGACATGACTGTTTGCGAGACCACCTCTATAGAATTGGAGTGGAGGATTCCCCAAACTGTATTTTGTGTGACTCCAATCAGGCTGTGATTTTTGATCATTTAAATAATTGTATTGCCCTTTCTCGGTATGACGACAATTAAAAAATACTGGAGAGCCCGTGAACTAATGGCTTAAGCGCTAATGTTTGGCATTTGTAAAATAAATGAAACAAATAATCTCGTACTATACACTTTAACGTGAATTAAATGCATTATAGATTGAGTGTAGAACTCTGCAAGTTTGCAGTTTTATTATAGAAAATGAAGGAAAGGTTTACTTCATGTGCACAAAAGCTGTCGCAAAGCCAAAAATTGTTGCTAATGTCCGGATATCTAGAGAAAGGAGTTCTTGGCGTAATATTTATCATTTTGTATGAAAGCAATTTTCACCTTTATATGATGTGGTTGCGCAGGCTTCGGAATCAGTTCTCATATTAAATTCTAGGAAGAGAACCCCCTTAAAATGAAAAATTAAAATCTCTTCTCTTAATATAAATAAACAGAGTTTTACGAAAGTTCAAGCTATTTCAGATTAAGTGTATATATTGACAAAAATTCAAAAATATGATAATGATTTATTTAAATAAATAAAAGTGACATTAACAATTTTTACGAAAAACTTAGTTTTTCCTCCTTATGATGAAAACTGAACTGACTTTCTATGTATTTTGAAATGCAGTTGTATGCCGAGTATTATTTCATACGAAAACTTAATATATGGCTAACTCAAGAAAACATTTGGGAGTATAGTTTATGTTAAATTTATAAAGAGCAAATATATAATAACGTAGTAAGAATAATATAATATGATTAAATTTTAAGTATCAAATATTCTTGCATTCGAAGTAAATCTATTATAATTAATATTCATCTCTCTTAGGGCTTTTAGATGTTGTCACAGAACAAAAACACAAACCTAAGTGCAATGAATGATTTAATTAATTAAAACTAAAGGATCCTTAAATACAATAACACGTAAAAGATTATGCCATTCAAATATCTTCCTCAACAATCAACATGTACATCATAATTACATATGGCATTTTCAAAGGTCAGCACAGTAATCTCTCATATGGTTGCTCTGATGTTATCTTTTAAGGTTTGAACGTTTGTTGATTTGTTGGCGTAGACTTTGTTTTGCAAATAGCTTAAAAAAAGTCCAGTGGTATCGAGTCACAAGATCTCGGCGGCCGATTCACTTCACTATTTCTTGAAATCATGCATCCAGGAAACTTATTGCGCAATAATGCAATGTTAGCTTTATGGTACGGCTTGTAGCCCCATACTCTTGAAAACAACATCTGAAACGTTGACTCCGTGAAGTTGATGCTACAAAAATCTATAATCATCTCTGTATAACGTTTCTCATTCACAGTAACAGCGTCACCACTGCAATTTTCAAATAAAAAAAATCGATGATCTTCTAGACCGCAAAACTTTAGATCCCCTCTAGACACCCAAACTAAACCGTACATTTTTTTGTACATGAAGTGTTTATGGGTGAATAATTCGAGGATTCTCCTGGTTCCAAATGCGACAGTTATTTTGTTGACATGACCATTTTAAGTGAAATCGGCCTCATCGCTGAAGACAATTTGATGAGAAACTTCAAGATTTTCCCCTCTGCTCTAACATTCAACTTACAGAATTTCTGCTTTGCAAATGGTCTCTTTCCTTCAGTTCTTATGTTAACTGAATCTTATAAGAATGCAAAGGCAAATCTTTGTGCAAAATTCTCCAGAGACTGGTTTGAGACATGTATAGTTCTTGAAAACGTCTAGAAATTGATGTTGATGGATGATTTACGATACGCTCGCGTACAGCGGCATTATTTCCAGTACAGCCTTTGGTCTCCCTGAAGATGACTTAATATTAAAAGATCCAGTTTCGTCAAATTTTTCACTAGACTTATGAATATCCTTTTCAGTAAGACGATTGAATGCTCCGAAAATTCAGAAATTTTTCTGTATGTTCTTTTCATGGAACATCTATTTTCGTAATACATTTTTATGATCAGAATACGTTGAACTTGTGGCACTGGTGTTCTGGTCAAACTTTTATACGTCTCAATTTAGAATATATGCAGTTTCATCTGAAAACAAAAGCGCATTCATTAGTTATGAGCATTTAAAGTTCTAAAATACATTTTTAATCACCCTTTATTTCAAGTAACAAATATGTTTTGCATTAATTTTGATGCAATTAATATTAATCTTTCTCTTTTTTTGTTGTTACTCTCATCGCTATACTGTTTTGTATTCGTAAATAAACAAACAGTTTATTAAATATTCATTAAAAACAAATTCAGCAGTCAAGTATATATTGAAATTAGGGAAGAAAATAATTGTACCGAGCTTTAGATGATAAACTCAAGGACTTAGAAAAATAGAAAATTGCTATCCATATGTTTAAGCTGTATATTAATGATTAACTAGTGGCGTCTTAAATAATAATCATTTAAATAGTACTTAAACATTAAAGTTATTCGTTTGAAGTATAGTGCATTTCCTTATTATAAAAAAATACACGGAACTTTAAATGAATTAAAATGTACGGTACTAAAAATTAACATACTTGCACGGTATTTGAGATTGACGATCAATTAAATCGCATTTAAGTATGATAAATCATTCACTTAAAGTTCCCTTCTTTTTCCTTTAATAAAGAAATGTACGGTACTTGAAATTACTATACTCGAAATGAGCTTGTGATGAATCTTTTCTTGTCTTTAATATAATAAAATATATTCTAACATAGTGCTATAATTCTTCAAATAATCCAGGCAAAGAAATGTACCATAATCTACACAAACTAAATTATAAAATCTGAGTGCAAATTGAGTAAAATTGAACAAATCTGAAGTAAAACGTAAATAAAGTAAAGAGTTATTGTAAATTATTTCAACTACTTAAATAAAGTAAAGAGTTATTGTAAATTATTTCAACTACTTAAATCTAACTATCAAGTATTTAGTGAACGGGGAAGATTTTTACATTATAATAGTTTAAATAGTTAGAAAATACATTTATAACTGTTAATAAATAAATTTTAAATAGTATTTGTGGAGAAAATGCGTAGTCTGCGATTGTTTCTTTAACATTTATTTATTTGAATTTTGTTTTATACTGAATGTTTCAGTTGTTAAGGATGCAATTATTAAAGATTTTATAGTTACATTAGTTTATTGATTTTTTTCTGATGATTTCCTTCTCCCTTGATTGAAGGATAATTTTCAGATTAAAGATAATTTCAGACTCCTGGAGGAGTCCAGAAACTTCTGAACTCTTTCTGGACTTTGGAATAAAGCACCATACCTTCTTAAATGCTTATTAAACTTGCGTACGCCATGACAATATTTAACTGAAAAGAAGGATATTGCATAGCAAAACGTAAACAGAAAATTAATTTTATGTACACAGGGTATAAATTGGTATTAATTGTGAAAGAAATGTAAAAAAAAATAATGTAAGGTTTTAAAATGAAATTTTTTACAAATTTTATATGCGTTAATTAAGTTGTTTCCCGAATTCCATAAATTATGGATTCCTACTTTCAATTCCTTATTAAAAATTTACGTTTCCAGGGCGGCATTTTTATCCTATTCTTGTTTCGAGAATGCCTTAACGGATTATTTATTCTACTCCACTTTACCCATTTTCTTAAAGAGGGGTGGGATGAAGTATCCGTCGGATTTCTGGATTGTCATTGCTTACAGGAAATGCTTCATTGCTGTAAAGATACTAGGGAGGATCATAATCGAAATGATGACTTTATAATGCTAAGTAATTAATTAAAATTTCGACAGAAGACCAATGAGTGAGTGCTATCAAGATAGGTCGTGCACATCTGTTGAACAACAGTATGAATTAAATTCAAATTCTGCTGTAATAAAGAACCCCACTTTTAACGAGCCCCCGGATATAATGAGAGAATCTTTTGGTCAAACCAAATTTCCTATATAATAGACGCCGCTTATGTGATCTCAGTTAATGTTATCATTCGAATATTGCTATCGAACTTAAAAAAAGGAACATCCGTACGAAAACATGAAAAATGCTTCGCTTATTGTGATCAACAAATCGGTAATATGATCAAAATATTATGCAACAGTTTTTTAAAGTGAAATAAGTTCACTAGATAAGGTAAAAATAGATTATAAAAGTTGCCAAATGGTAGAGAAATTCTAGCAAGTAAGGGATTAATTTGCCAAACAGCTAGGTTTTGATTTCAGTTAACCTTTAAAATTAAAACTAGAGAAGGAATAAAAAAATCTCGAATTTTTTTTCCATTTTTCGCTTGTTGATGAATAAAAATATTCCATAAAAATATCTACTAAAGTTTCCTTTTTACCAAATTTTTAATTTTACGGTAGCATGGTCTCATTGAATAAGAGATGCCCTCTGAGGGGTTTCCGCATATGTCAAATAATTTCCAGAAACGTTATGAACAATTTATAAATGAACTTTTGTGTTAAAGATATTGTGATCAGTTCATAAATAAGTTTTTACTATTCCCTAATTAAAATGCCGTAAAAAGTACCTATTTAAATGTTTATAGTTATATTTGTATTAAATTAGTTAAATTCCATTGCTATTTTGAAGGGCACTTTTTTCTCAACATCTAATGTTATCGGTTAATGTTATCAAAATTGTTGTTGGTGAGCATCATCACACTAAGCGGAGACTATTGTAATGTAGCTTTAATTGACACGAAAAGTCCCCCCCCCAACGGCGGGCACTAGCCATTGTAGGCGTTGGCCATTACTAAGGCAGGAAGCGGTGGTCACTTTACTATGGAGGCATCTAATAGGGGAGATTTATGAAAGAACAAACAATTTACATCCTTGCCTTTTCCAAGATTTGAACCCGTGCCCTTCGGTATAGCTAATCATCATCCCGTTTGAGTGGCGTGATGCGAAGAGTTGAATCATATGTTTTATCATATTTTTTTCTGTTTTTAATATTCGTTATTTACCAAAATTTCCTTTTGTTTGTTTCATTGTTATTGTAAAAAGGAGATTAACTGTAATATACGTACAGCATACTAAGAAAGGAAAAAAAAATATCAATTATTTGAAAGTGTCCGTAGGTAATACTTCATATTTCTTTATTTTATAAGAAGAATCTGATAGCAGATAGTCAAAATACTTTTTGGATTTTGTTTGAAAGGTTATTTTATATACTCTGAATTTTCGGAGTTTCTTACTCGTTTTAGTAAAATAAGAAATTTCTTGCAAGGTAACTAAATTACATCTGAAATATTAATTTGAGTTATTATTACTGATTTATTACTAGTTTTCAGTTTGGGTTCCAATATAACATGTTTTCTTATTGACTTGATTTTATAACTATAATTCATCTATTTAATTATTCTTCTTATGTTTTCACAGGCGTATCTTCTAGATTTGCAAAAATTTGGACAAATCTTGATTTTTGTGTCGAATTTCTTCGGGCCGCGTACTGATCAGTTTCCATCAACTGTCCATTTGCGAAGATTTTGAATCAGGAATTTTATGTTATAAACACCTTTAATATATATAGAATATTATAATCAAAACTAGCTATAAAAAAAGAAATATTAAAAGTAGATACAGATGAGTAATAAACCAATTAAATAGGAAAATAAATCATAATGGTGAAAAGAAAATCGTAGTTTTCAAACATTAATATTTAAAACACTGTTGATATTAAGAGACTAAATGAGTATAAGTAAAGTCTTACTTCCAGTTGATCATTTGTAAGCGAAATGTAATATTTTTTTCCAATGAATAGAAAGGTCTGTAATACGAAATTTTGGATTACATTTTATTAGATGTGTACATATGTATTGTAATGTACATACGTATGTGTATTACACATTATTGCGTATCATTAGATGTGTAAAAAAACCCTTTTTTTCATTTATACGAAAAAAATTCAAACGCTTGCTCCTTTAAATTTTTAATTAAAAATTATATTTTATTGGGCAATTGAATAACATGCAATTTAATTTGTTTTTTAATGAAAGAACTTATATATTTGAATTAAATGCTTTGAAATGAATACCATAATTTCATTTTCCATTTGTTTTTGCAATATAAATAAATCTATAAATTTATTTTGATCTACACTTATATCCCCGCAATATTTAGCTATTGGTAAACCATGTTCGTTTAACTGCAAAAATGTTTAAGCTGATCCCTGAAAAATTAGCACAGGCTTTAAGTAAAGTACCGCTTCCGGTTGTCCAGTCAAAATTGTTATGGGCTTCAAGTAAAGTTCCACTTCCGTTTGTCCAGTTTTACCTAAAATTTAATCAATTCTTTATATGAAAGCGGAGAGCTTAAATACGGAAAATAGAAAATTTTTGGAAGTTTGATTAAGAGTTATAGGGGACGAAAAAATCCCAATTGCAGACACACACGTACAGACAAACATACAAGCAGACACAAAGACAGACACACAGCATTCTAAAAATAGTAAAAACGTATTGTGGGGACTCTAATTCCTGCTTATTTACTGAAACCTCTCTAGCGAACTTTTGTATCAAAAACATTACCTATACATGTAGATTGTCGGAAGGTGAAAAGAATTAAAGCTTGTACTTAAAAGCTAACGATTATTATGCTAGAAGCACGTTAAGTTGTAAAAGAAATTCATCAAATGGTTCTTCGAGAAGATAGTAAAATGTCAATTACTGAAGCAACTTAAAGCAAATTTAAATGTTGAATACGTAAAATATTAAACAAACAGAATATAAAGACTGAAACACAAGTAGATTTCGTTTCTCATTCATACACAGTTATAATTTAAATGCTCATGCAGAATTTTCAATTAACTTGAAAATAAATATCTGATTTTTTTTCTATTTTCTTCAAATCTATATCTTATTCTCGGCATTTGTATTTATGTAGGTATGCAAAAAATGTACGGACGAATGACATTGTATCTATCAATTCGAATGCGAAATAATTTTACTAAAAATAAAATTCATTGCTCGCATGAAATGAACATCTTATCTCTAGATATTTTTGGTAATTTTCTCCTAGTAATACGAAGAGTTATGGAACAGTCAGTATTTCCGTTTTCGTCTAATTACAATCGGGACTTTTGAGACCGGAATTACTTCCGGCTCTCGATAGCATTTCAGATTAAAAAAATGAAACAGGAGTAAAAATTCTTCGAATCATTTTTCCCACGGATAGCTCTCGTCGTGTAAATCCATGGTTTGAAAAAATAACGCTACCAACGCAAGAGGAAAAATAATAAAAGAAAAAAGCAAATTCCTCAGAGAAGAAAACAATTGCAGCAAAAAGAGATGAGGCCGGAACGTTAAAACCCCCTCCAGAAATGGACCAAAGTTATAAAAACTGGAAGGTTCTATAAAAATGTCTCGCAAAACAAAAACTTTCTTCTCCGGCGAAGGGGGGCCGAAAATGAATGGGTTGGTTTTCTCCCCCTCCTTCTCTACGTTGTTCCCTTCTATACGTTGTTGTTTGTTATTTGCTTGTGTGGAAACGACTTTGGGAGGAAGTCGCTGCGGAACACATAAACAAAGAAGAGGCGAGACTAAAAGGTTCCTCTTACTTAGGAAAAGGAAGAAGCATAGAGGTGATTCTAAACTTCGAAATCCCCCGACTTTTTATCCCGGCGATCAAAGTTTCTTGAGCGTTTAACAAAGTACAGATTGCTGGGCATCATTTTATTAAGACTCCAGCACATTGCTCGGGAATTCCCTTGCTTGAATTTTTGTGTGTCATAAAAAGGATCCCAAAAGCGGATATATGGCCTACATCATAAATCTCTTTCTCTTGAATTGGACTGATACGTCGCTGTAGTATGTAGTTCCCAAATACGTGGAAAGAAAGGTTTGTAAAAGAAACAAGTCACCATGTGCTGTAACCAGATCCAAAACCAGATTTAAAAACGGGATTAACATACTGTACAAAATCTAACATAATTTTGGAATATGAAAGCCGTTTAAACGGTGTAATGTCTAATGACGGTGACTGTTGTAAATGTATAATGTCCTTGTGGCATGTCTCCCGAGTGTGCAGTCCTTTAAAAGAGGGACGAAAGTGGACAAAGTCGTATTATCTCTTATAAGATATTCTTTGACTGCATAGATGTAATTTTCAGTATCAGCTACTCTTGAAATATTTAAAAATTTCAGTCTTAAAAGTCCAAAATTCAGTCTTCATTTTGTCAAACATATGCGTATATCGAACCAATATATCAAGAGTTATTCTAAAATTCTTGAGATACTTCTAAATAGTATAGGTTAAACTTACCAGATTTAAACAGTGCAAGTTAAACTTACCAAATCTAAATAATACAAGTTAATTTTTAGAGTTAATTCAAAATAATCTCCTCCAGTATTAATGCAGATTTGTCGACGAATTTTCCAAACATTAAATATTTCAAGCCATCCATTTCTTAGAATCGATAAAAAATATGCTTTTATAGCTTCATTAATATCATCTTCGGAATGAAAACGACAGATGCGTAAATTTTGTTTTAGATCTAAAAATAGCCAAAAGTCACACATAGCAAGGTCAGGAGAACAGGGTGGATTTCTAACAATTAAATGCTTTTTTATTCAAGAAACTGAACTATGAATCTTGCTGAATGAAAAGATACATTATAATGGTGAAGTACGGGTCCGATAATTTTCACTTCTTAAAGAATTTCTAGGAGATACATAATGGCGAACCAGTTAGTTGTAATTGTCTTCCGTCCCTATGCTTTGATTGCTTTGATTGAACCTGTACTACCGAAGAAAACGGCATGCATTACTTTTTTCATAGCTTGTCGTCTTTTCGCCATTGTTAGTTTGGGATCATGTTCAAAGACTCATGCTTTACTTTCTCAAAGGGTTGAAATGTCAAAAAACAATATGTACATTTCATCAATGAATTTTACACCATTATGTAATTTTAGGATTTTCTTAGTGATTCGGATGCATTCGGGGTTTTCGTATGTTATTAATTTATGGGAAGGATGGCAGCGAAAAGCTATTTTTACTTCCCTGTACAAGGTAAAGGAAGTGTTTGTAATGGCGGAAAATTTTGGGTATCATACTTCAGTGGAAATATCCATTTTGACCGTTTCCGAATCCATTTAGACGGTTGCTTTGCATAATGCCTGTACTTACAGAATGAAGAAAAGACTATTTTCGCCAAACCGGATCCTGAAATAAATTTAAAATGGATTCAAAAGGGATTTTTTTCATGACATCTATCTGTACATACTTACTTATGTATGTATCTCGCATAACTTAAGAACGAATACCCGTAGAACGTTGAAATTTTGTATATGGGACTTCTGTAACATCTAGTTGTACATCACCCTTTTTCATTGCAATCGACAGTATCAAATATATATATACCCGGCTTAACCCTTGTCCCTTGTCCAGTCTTTATTCATGCATCCGTTTGTCGTAGTCATCACTTTACATTAGAACATTATGCAGAAGTATTTTAAATGACGAAAATATTCATATTTTGGACTTCAATGTTTATAAAAATAGTTTTAGAAAAAATAACAAAATGTAGATTTTGATGAGGCTTCTCGAGTTCCATATTTATATTCGGAAATGTATTATGCCCGTTATGAAAAAATAAAAATGCAAGAAGTAAGACTCCCGCACGAACAAAATTGATCGGAATCTTTAATTTCAAAATTTGCAATTTTTGATGTCATTTTCAATTTGCCTAGATGGATTCGTTACTATAGATAGGATATTAAGTTCTTTCTATATTATTTAGTAAGTAGAGCTTTAATCATTGTAATATTTTTGATATGGTCGACACATTTTCGGGGACTACACTTAACATAGGTCTTTCTTCGTATTCTTCATCCAGAAAAGGGTTTCGAATTCTACGAAATTCTATAAACGATCTGAATTCAGCCCCTGAATGCAGCTTCATTTACATGCGCTAATTGCAGAAGTTGAAGACATTCTTTTTGATTTAGCTCACGTTTAAAATCATAAAAAGTCATAGCGCGATAATGTTCTAGTATCGGTTTTATTATCCTTTCTTTCAAAATTTATTCTCGGATCGAAAAATTACAATTGCTGCTCAAATTATTATCTACAGACACGAAAAAGCTCAAATTTACCCCTCTAACAAACAACTTTATTTTAAACTGTCCTGTCTACCCCTCTCTCAAGAATTTCACCATTACATGCTTACGTGTACGTCTGTTGATTTGTACCCTTATATTACCGTGTTATTTTGTGTTGCTAATAAAAGCACCTCTCTCATATTGCATAAAAATAAAGAAAATTTTTTAATTACTTTGTAGAGACATTAGATTATTTTCGAAGCAGGAGACGTGAAAAATGAGCAGTGCCCTCACCGGGACTCGAACCATGGACCTCTCGAATACGCGCGCTGTCAGTTGACCACTACACCCCGAAGGCATGCTAAGAAGGCGGGTGAAATATGTTATAACTTTATTTTTTACATAAAAGCCTGGGCTTTAGTCTACTTTCAGCATGATTTCTATCTACATATGCCATGACCAGTACTTATATTGTATGATCAGTTTCTAAATTTTATCCCCATAGATATCTGCCACCAGGTTTGATAACTAATTTTTTACCCAAGGAGAGCTCAACCCCTAATAATTTAAGCATTCTTTCGCAACTTTATGAAGAACATTTCTTAAAATTTGAAGAAATTTCATATAACTAGTAGTGAAATTGTAAAGCTTTTACTTTTTTGAACATTTTTTGCGTTAGGCCATCATTCATGAAGACGATCACTCACTTGATTTCTCATCAATGACAGATCGCTTATATTTGCAGAAGTTATGCTTGTGTACCAACAATGATTATAAATTAAGGTGGCAGATTTCTATGAAAAAGGAATTGAGACTCTGGTCGTAAAATATGATGATGGCCTTATGTGGAAATTATATTGTAAAGTAGATTAATGCTCAGGAATTCACGTGAAAATATAATTGTTAAAAATTGGTCCTCGTATTCTACAGACATTTAGAATTTTGACGAAGTAATGGAATGTGATAAATCAGCATTGCATTTCCCGCGATTCGAGCTCCAAACTCCCGATGCAAGCAAGACATGCTTCTAATTACAATATGAAGACACACAGAAAGAAAATCTCTTCTTCTCTTAATGGACGTCTGAGATAAGAGGACAAAATCGCCAGAGTCAGGTGGTGATGAATCACTTTTTTTCCCACTTGCCTATAACGGCAGTAACCACTACTAAGGCCAGAAGTGGTGGCCATTTTATTGTTCAGGCACCTAATAGGCAGACACCACTGCTTCCTATGAAGGGACAAACAATTTTACATCCATGCCTTCCCCGGGCCCTTTGGTATTGCAGTCAGGCTCCCCTAACCACTATATCGTCTGGGCACTATGGAAGATGAGGAATTATAACCTACCGTATTTTAGTTTTGGCGCTATTTATAAACTAATCTATGAAACTCTTTTGAAGTCGAGAAACATTGCCTATTAGCGATGTTCTTACAGGGACTGAAATTCTGGACCTCCCTATGATAGCCGGATGCGCTTCAGATTACACCACGAAGACACGCAGTAAGGAGAACGAAAATAGCTTACAGTGTTTATGCAATATCAAAACCATTCTTTCTTAAAAATCATGCCTCGTAAATTACGCTGCATTATATTATATTTAATAACTTAAATTATTTACTTTCCATAAACACGGAAGAAGAGAATAAATAATGGTAAGTGGTACTGGAAATAGTAAAAGCAACATACAGCAATTTAAAAATATTTTTAAAAATTAAATGAAAAAAACTAAAACTCAGAAAATGAAAACGGTAAAGCTAAAGAGCTAAAAACTTAGAACAGCGGATTTTTGTAGTAATTCTGTTCTTTTGCAATACGATGGACAGAATTAAAACAATTCCCACGGTGCCAATGTCAAAGAAACACAAAGTAATATTTCTGAAAGTATCAAAATTAACAGGTTAAACGCAATTTTTTTAACAAAATATATTTAATATTTAATTAAAAAAATTATAATTTCTGTCTAACCAATTTTTTTAATATAATAAAGTTAGCCGCTTTGTAACTGTCTCTCACACATTTTCCAAAAAAAAAAAAGCTAAAACATGAAAAATTTTAGTAAAATCAGATAAATAAAAATAAGAAGCGTAAATTTGTATAATCCGAATTTTTTACCCTGGATATATGCCTGACATGGAAACTTTCTAAATTTAAATAATTAGGCACATTTTTTTCCCACTTGTGTGCATTGCAAAATAATTGATATTGGAAAGAAACAGGCTCCAAAGGTCTTCGATTTTTACAATTACATTTCTATTTAAGAAAATATTCAACTACACTCCAAACGGGAAGACTTTGTGTTCCTATCTAGAAGTAAACTGACCATCTTAAAAGA
Organism: Stegodyphus mimosarum; assembly: GCA_000611955.2. Lineage (NCBI taxonomy): Eukaryota > Metazoa > Arthropoda > Arachnida > Araneae > Eresidae > Stegodyphus > Stegodyphus mimosarum. The sequence goes on from KK113780.1 coordinate 552,142, forward strand.
AGTGACTTATTCATTACTATGTCAAATATTCTGAGCCATATTGTTTTTTAATAACTTTCTTCTTAATCTCAGCGGTTAAAATGAACTTTAAGCTTATTCTTCTACAAAGCACATATGCAGCTTGCACATAGAAAAGTTCATTCCTTTTTTATGGAAACGATTTTTTATTTAAATTATCCACTAACATTTTGCCATAAAGATTCCGGAATTTTCAAAAAGGTGCTGTAATATATTTTTATTTGAAGGCAGAATAAGAAATTTATTTTGGAAATGTCTCTTAAAATGGAGAAATGGCTCCGTAAATGCAGTTTCCGTAGAAAAATATACGTATCAACAAACTATGAAGTGTAGTAATTGCATTTCATAATTGCGTTTTGTAAAGGTATTTTTAATATATTAATATGAAAAAGAAAATATCAAAAAAGTGCAGTCTCTTAAAGAAATTCCACGGAGTCAAAGGTTCACTGCACCGGAACTAGGAATGAATTCTGGTAGTATAAGCAAAAACATAAAGATGTGAAATTAGAAAAGATGTTTAAACCCAAACTTCAGCTGCATTTCTCATAACACGGAAAGAAAAGCCAATTGTATAAAATTATATAAAAAACATCTAGCTACCGCTAAATGGAAATTTGTGGTAACACTCGATGAGACGTGGGTATATCTAAATGCAATCATAGAATAAGATCAAATTTCTGTTGTTGACAAAAATGACCGTACGAATGGCTTCGTCAATGTACACTGCGGGGGAAAAAAGGGGGGGACAGTTCTATGTCTCTTGCTGTACTGCGCTGATTGAGAAAATTCAAATTGCCTTTTTTCATGTCTCGAAAGCGCGTCTTAGGATATATGTACTAGATTTACATATAGCATTGTCCTGACATAGGTACCTTGACACAAAATCGGACTTTTTCTGAAATGAGATACCAATTTATTTCCATATTTCGATTCTACCACTCAAATTATGTCCAGATATTAAATTTTGTAATTTTTGGAGAGAAATTTCTGGAGAATTTAAAAATTTATATTAGCGTATTTTTTTCAGTATGCGCCAAGAATCATTCACCGGGTGAACTTATTAATTTATGGTAACCTATTTTTAGTCCAAAGGCGCTTTGTCTCTGAAGGACTATTGTTTTTGTTTTGGCATTTTGCGGTGATTCACTATAAATCTCCGATTCACTTTTTAAATTGTTGCACCAAACATTATCGCCCTGTATTATATTTAAAGAAATTAAACAATGAAGAATCTGCATAAATGTGTGTATGTTTCTCGCATTGTGATAAGACAACGGTACCTAGAGCCATCCAATTCTGAATAACGTAATCCTCGACCGAATATGGAATTTTCCGAAGTCCTAATTTGGTATTTGGAACTTGTTTTATTATTTATTTCATATTTTGTAAAACCTTTAACGAATTTTTGATTAACAAACTCAACGATTAAAAAGCGAGCAATGGCAACATTGTACGGGGGTAAAAAACGTTTTATCTTCAACGCGCGGAAATGTGTATCGGAAATTCTAAAGATATGCTGATTTTAAAATTATTCTGAGATATTGCTGTCGAATTGAATTTTATCGTTTAAGTGCAAAGAATTTGATATATAATAGATAAAGGTAACACACAAAACGTTAAAAAAATGCCTCTTTGGACGTAATTTAAAACCTGAAACATTTCAGATTTTATTTTATTTTTCCTTTCCATTTTTCCCATTATACGCGAGCGGGAAAAAAGTCATCGTCCATACTTTCAAATAATTTTGTGTAAACCATACTTTCGTTATTATCGCTCATAATAAATACGCCAAATTTAAACTCGTCAAAACGTAAGTTCACGTGCAACTTAAGAAATATTGAATAAAAAAGTCTAATTTTTTGCAGGTATGTTTAGAAATACATCTGTTTTAAGATGATGGCAAAACTTTTGTAGGTTATTATTAAAAGGTTTTTTCGAAAAATTATTTAAAACTACAAATTTAAAAAATAATTAAAAATAGCGAATTTTATTTGGAATGAACCTGAAGTTCGAAATATGAAAGGAAGAATCAGATAAGGTTTAATAACAAAGAGATATTAATAAATATATACCAAATTGAATTAACATTGAGGAGCTAAAAGTTTGAGAGCTAATTTTTAAAAAACTACTCGTGCGATTTTCACAAAATTGGGCAGTTTGGTGTAATTTGTGTCGTAGAATTGAAATATGGAAAAAAATGGGCATATCACTTCAGAAAACATCCTATTTTGTGTCAAAATACCTGTATTAAAACAATGCTATATATAAATCTAATACCTATCCTAAATCGTGCTTTCGAGACATGAAAAACGCAAGGTGAATTTCGTCAATCGGCCCCCGGTAAAACGCAAGATATAGGTCTTTTTTTTCCTCCGCAGTGTACAAGAAAGTTCCCAAAGGGATTCTTGACAGTTGCAGATTTTTCTTACTACAACAGTAAATTAAAACTCAAAAGAGTCTGAAGTGAGGCTAAAATTAATTCACTGTACTATTAGCAGAATATCTTAGAATCCATTTTTACTACTTAAGAAGTACAAGGCTAGAATAAAAGTAAAATGTACAAGGCTCTCAGTACAAGGTTAGAATACCTGAGAAAAACATCCATAAAGTTCAACTTCATATGGACGAAGCCTCCAGCCACATACCTCAGTCAGCTGCCTCTTATTTAGCAAAGAAAAGATGAGAAACAGGAATAAAATGTATCCGGTTCAATGAAATGCCTGCAAAATCATTTGGCACTTCTCCTGAGGTGCTCTTAATTTTCGGTTTGTTAAAACGAGTCTTACGAAAATTGCATCCAAGAAAATTAAACAGGCTGTGGAAAACCCAAGAGAAGTGGAATAAAATTGGCATGACCGAGGGGGGGTTGCGAGGTAAAAGTTACTTTAAAAAGTTAAATCCCTGCACGTAATACGCCCTTTATGCATAAAAATGAATTATCAAAATCCATAAAATATCATAATCCATAATTTTCCATAAAATGCGAACGATTTTCTGCGTACTCTGTTTAACCTATATTTTATCAACTTGGTGAAATAATTTATAATTTCTAAAGTACTTAATATCAGTTTATCTTTGAAATACATGCATTGCACAAAAGATACCTTAAAACATCATTTTCCATTCATTGAAGTAATTGACATAAACAGTATTGTGCCAGAAGTGCTGTCCTGATACCAGTGCATGTGCAACTTTTTATTCGCAATGTTGTTTTTTGTTTTTCGTCGCTGAGATAAAAACGAATGCAGAAGTTTGGATTCGAGAAAAGAATTTCAAATTACTTATTCCCTTTTAAAAAGCAATTAACATTCATTTCACTTATTTTTTTTAAATAAGTCGACGTGGCTTATTATTTATAAGTATCTTAAAGTGACTAGGGGCAAAAATTCAAGAAGTATGTATGAATTAGCATTCTTAAAAGCAGAATGAAATAAATAAATATAAGATAGAGGGAAATCTAAAAAGCAGAATTCAAATTATCTAAATACCTGCATTTCATCATATTTTTTAAAAGAAAAAGGGTGTATTTATTCAATGACTTATTAGTATTAATTGAAAAGAAAAGCTATTTTTTATGAAAACTTCAATTCTTAAATACCAGCATCTAGTAATCATATTCCATTTTATATTCTCCAAGAACAATCCAACAATTTTTTTCAGCGAAAAAAAGGCTTTTTGAAAATTCCAAGTTTAAAATTAAAGAATAAAAAATATTTTAAAAGGAAAAGAATGGAATTTAAAAGACAAAGACGGAATTGTTGCTTTGAATATCTGCATTATAGTACTTCTGTTATCTTCCACAAACAATTTCGTCTGTTTACATGTCTGGAAGTTTGTTTTTATAGAATTTTTTTAGAGTTATACAATGCTTTTTATACCATTTTTAAGCTACTTTTTAAAATTATATTTTTAATGCTAATATTATTTTTAAAAAGTGCATTTGTTTCCAAAACATGCAATTTTTCTTAAATCCCAAACTTTTTCCGCTTCTGCTACGTTTCAAATCATAATTTTTCACATAAATTTCTTCTTTATTTTTGATTTTTGTTTTTATACATAAAGTTTAGCAGCAAAAATGCACTTACTAATATTTATGTGGTACATGTTTAAATGTTTATGATGTCGCAAGTTTTCAGCTCAAAGGGCGTTAGCCCCGAAGAGCTATTAATTTCGATTTGGCATTTTGCTTCCTTTCACTTTCTGCGTTGATTCCCTTTTCAAACTGTTGCCACCAAATATTACAGCCCTGTATTATATTTAAAGAAATTAAATAATGAAGAACCTGCATAAATGTATGTATGTTTCTCACATTGGGATAAAACGGACGTACATGCAGCCATCCAATTTTGAATAATGTAATCCTCCTCCGAAAATTTGGGCTTCAGGAAGGCCAAATTTGAAACTCGGAATTTATTTTATTATCGATTTCATATTTTGTAAAACTTTAATGAATTTTTGGTTAACAAAAGCAAGGATTTCAAAGAGAGCAATGGCAATGTTGTACAAGAAAAAGAAAGATAGAAAAAAAAAACATCTTTATCTCCAGTGCGTGAGACTGTGTATCGGAAGTTCTAAAGATATGCTCATTTTAAAATTATTTTGCTATATTGCCGTTGAATTGAATTTTATGGTTTAAGCGCGAAGAACACAATATTTAATAAATAAAGGTAACACACAAAACGTTAAAAAAACGTTTCTTTGGGCGTAATGTAAAATCAGAGAGCTTTCAGATTTTTCTTTTTATTTTATTTAGTTATTTATTTATTTAAAATTTTATTATTGCTGCAGGAGAATTGTAAAATTTTCGTCACTTGAATGGGCAGCATCGAACTTGTGGGGAAAAATTATAAAAATAAAAATAATAAATTATATTAAATGAACAGAACTCGGATATTACTTTGAACAATGAATTATCATTACTATTTTTGTTATAAAAATCGGCTTCTGATTTCTTTCTTCCTTAAACGTGTAATATTAAATTAATAAAAGTAAATATGGTTCAATCATGCATTCTTAGGCTGTTGTTTATCTATCTATCTACATATGCATCTATATCTATATTTATGTTTATCTATCTATATATGCATAAATACATAACAAATACCGTTAATCAAAACTGAAATAAATGTCGACATAAGGTTATAAACTATACCCACCAAACCTACGTGATTTGAAAAACTTATGAAAAGAAACAAGAGGTATAAATGTGAATGAAAACTGTCAATAATATATTATACTATATACATACACATACAGACGTAGAGAGAGAAAAGAGAGTGGATCCCGAAAAACGCTTACAAGAGTAATAAAAAAATATTTATTAACAGTAGACAGAAAACACAAAAGGAATTAAGAGGCATATGTGCTTATCATTTTTCCTCATAATAATCAAATCTATTACATTTAGGCATTTATCTGAATGTAGGACCGACTTATTTAACACAGCTTGGTAGAAATCATGACCCTGCCCATTTAGCCAGTTCTCGGTAGCTGCTTTCATATCACTATCTAAAGAGAACCGCATTCCAGATAAATGCTTCTTCAGCTTCGGAAAAAGGAAATAGTCATTGGATATTAAATCTGGACTCTACGGGGAGTGATTCCAGACTTCACACTTAAATTTTTTCAGCAATTCATGAGTTTAGAGAGCAGTACGGGACCGGGCATTGTCATGCAGGAGGATGACAGTGGCAGGCCCCTCGCGTCAGATGGCTTCACGTAACCGTTTCGTTGGTAGGTTTCTATCCAACAATATCATTTGTTGAAACCGTAGCAATTAAAAATTACTAGGTTAAAACTTAATTAACTGGTAAGTAAGCATTTCTTTGGGACCTTAAATTGAAGAAGGATTGCGCTGTGTATTACCCATTATTTCCGTGATCGTGCATAATCAATTATATGAAGGATACAATACTCAAAAGATAATATAAATTCAAGCTAAATCAGGCATTTTATTTATAGTCTAAGTTATGGCTTAAGTTCACATTTCAGTTTTAATGAATAACCCATTGTTTTTACTACATTTACTATCTATTGACTTCAAACCTAAGGCAACTAAATATAACAGCAGACATCCTGAGTTACTATTTAATATGAAAACTATTAGGATACTAGAAACAGGTATAGTACACAAGTTTTACCTGCCATTGGGTTTAGCATTAGTTTAACAAAGATAGTTTTACACAAGAAAGAAGCATTTCTTACTGAAACAAATATATAAATATATGTTATGTTATGTAGAAGCGAGGGGGCCACCTAATATTTACCCTCGTGAGTAGAATATATAAATATAAATATAAGAAAAACTTATCTAAATGTTCGGTGGACGTCATTTGTACCTCTAATCAACTCAGTCGGTCGAAACGTCAGGAGCCGGTAGTTCGGCTAACCACTCCGCGAGACCCTGGAGTCTTCGAAAGAACCAAGAGAAGCACTGAAAAAAAAAGCCATCAGAACTGCGACTTCAGGTATATGGAAATGACACCAAACCTTTCAAGAACAGTCGAAATAATCATGTCGACACCCTTGAGAGGTACGTGCGTAACGCAGGTATGAAGAAAAGATGATCAATTAGTCCGGTAAAAATATTGCTATATTACTCATTGATGCTGAAGGAGAATACACCAAAAGCGTCGCTACTAAGTTATTGGCAATATCAGGACGATGCTTCAAAATGACGATTGCGATCCTCACATACACATTCAGACATTACGATGACCCGTGAGTAGAATTGCTTCTTTTTACAGCTCCCAGGGTTTCCGGTAACATAGTAGTATTTATCTCAAACTACTAACAGCTTTCAAAAAATTAAGGCATGTTACTTAAGGGCATAATTGTCCCTCTGTCTTATCAACTCCAGAAAAGAAGCTACCTCCTCTCACCGTATCTCCGCATAAAGTCTTTTTCCTCCAACATGCAGGAGAAACGTTTTTTAGTAGCAAAGTAGCAACAGCAAAACAACTAACTTTCTTTCAAAATCATGTCTTCCTTCGGTAGCTAATTCATTTCCAACCGACAGGGAGCATAACTGCCACCCGTCTTTACGACTGCAAGAGAAAACTACATCATCCCTATGCGACTCAGCAGCAACTATCTCATACTCAAAATTTTCTTTTTCATCTCAAAAAGACACAGGCTACCACAAAATTAGATTTTCGCCCTCTCATTAGAGACCAATTTCCACTTTTTCCACCCAAATGACAAAAACGTGCTAACTGCGCACGGGCACCTATTAAAAAGTCCGGAGCCAAACCGGACACACAAAATCGCCAAAACAGTAACCTTTCCTTGTAGGTAAAACGTTAAGCCCTCTAAATTCCTCACGTATGCAGTCTATTCGAGCAAGAGAACAATTCAACATTCTTTCTAGAATGTTCTACGGAAGTGCGTCAGACCTCAAGATGACGCAGCGAAATTCACCTGAATTCTTTCACAAGGAAACAAAGCTTTCTTGGTAAAATAAAATAAAGTAAAAATATCATTGAAGCATTGGCTTTTTTCCGAAATATAAAAATATTAATATATTAAATCACTAATTCATGGAATTAAATAAAAATATTCTAATTTTTCCTAAAGAGTAGCAACTTATCTTTAATTAGTTTCTCAAACGAGAATTCGAACAATTAGCAACATAACGTAACCTTGTAAAAGCGGTACTGTAACGATCGACAGTAAAGGTATGACCAAAACACTAGATAACTCGATCAGGATAACGCATGATGGCTTGCACTTCCAAGCGAGACCACTTTTTTAAAAGTCTCGTCATTTCAATAGCTCTGATACATCTGAGAACTTACTCCGCCAACCCGAACACCACTGCTAGGCAACTAGTGCCATCTGTATACACTTTAGGGGAAAAGTATTCCCTCCACAATAATTAGTTTTCAAATGCCGATGCTTGTAACCTTTCACAAAACTCCTTGCACGGCCACTTTTTTTCGCAACCGTTGGCAATAAATATATAGTTCCAGTTACAAAATTGTTTTAAATGACTAAAGATTTATATTTTCATAGTTTTTAATTTTAAAAAACTATTTTTCTACAAAATATGAAATCTAACATTTTACACGTTCCTCCGGTCCCTATACGAATGTTTAGGAAAATTTTGAATTTGTTATAAAATATAAAATTCAAAATGCTTGAGTCCCCAAGAAAAAAATTTATCAAAATAACTATTATTACTTTTTTGGACTTTTGTTGACATGGTTAATGAGTAATTGACATGTTTGTTGACATAGTTCAGTTTACTAATAGATAAATACTTCTGTAGAAATGAAAAAATTATATATTTCAAAATCTCATCAATAGTTTACCTTTAGCATTAACTTTAAACTGTTAGTTTAGGTTACTAATTATTTTAATATTTATTTTTCGTTGTTTCGCTATACAAATTTAGAGCCGAAATCGAAATTTGTAATGTCTAGATTGCATAAATCGCTGCTCAGAAGTTTCAAAAACTCAAACATAAGCTGACGCGTAGATGACTCTTGGATGTCTCGGGCACTGTATGTGTGAAAAGTAATCGTAAAATCTTCACTAAATAATATTTATAACTTTCTTGAAGTTTGTGAGACGGGGAAATAGATTTTGCCTTAATCTTCTAGCATTCGACCTTACGGTAACTTTAATTACTGTCTAGGATTAGAAAAGTACAGTTAATTAAAGTTCTCATACATAAGGACTCAGAAAATAAGTGTGCAATAAAGCTAGGAAATATTCAAATTTAGCTTGCAAATCAAACGACGAATGCTACACTAAACTAAATTCACAAGATAGCTTAAGGAAAGAATATTGAAATATATGTGTAGGAAGAAAATGATCCTGTAAAATCCCTAGCATTGTAACTGTCTTACAGCGTTAAGCCGCGCAGAAACTTAACTACGCAGACAAATGTAGCTGAGTTTTGAATGGAGACCATGACTGTCAATAATTAAAACAGAAACTTGAAGTTGGTTTCACTTAGCCTAAATTCAGTCCCGCACAAAATTACTTTTCAGATAGACCTCAAACAAACGGATCACATTAAAGAGAGGAAGGAATAAAATTATGATCACGAGTGTTTTAAGCTGTAGCTTTTGTTATTAGAAAGACTTAAGCATACTAACTGTAAATACCGTAACTGCTAAGATCTTAAGTTGCATCGCACTCAGTTGTTTTGTAATCTGCTACGTTTAGGCACAGAATTTTGAAGATAGAAAGGATTAAACCTTGAACGTACAAAAGTAATCTTGAAAGGTACGGAAAATAGAGCAAAGTTAATAAAGGCAGTTAATTAATTAAATTTAATGTAAAAACAAAATAAAATAATAAAATTCTTTAATGTCTGATAAATATGTAATAGATAATAAAACAAATTCCAAATTCCAAATTAGGGCTTCCAGATGGCCATATTTGATGGAAGATTACATTATTCAAAATTTGATGACTGTAGGTACCGTTGTTTTATCACAATACGAGAAACATATATACGTTTATGCAGATTCTTCATTATTTAATTTCTTTAAATATAATACAGGGCTGTAATATTTGGTAGCAAAAGTTTGAAAAGTGAATTAATACAAAATGCCAAAACGAAATTAATAGCCCTTCTGAGTTAAAAAGGGTTAGAGAATTGAAGCATATGAGATATGGGTTCATCAGCTTTTATTTACCTAACCTGAATGAAGAATTACAGTACTTTTTAAATCACCAGAGGGTGGTATTAGTCTGCATCAGTGGTCTATAAATTCCGTTTCTGCAGATAAAAAAAGAATTTGATATGTTACGTATGTCAAAGAGTGCAATGCTTTTCAAAACTGTACAGTTTTCAGATGGAAAATTATTTACATTTGAACATTTATTACATTAGACATTTAATGTTAAAAATTGCATAATGGAGCATCTTCAGTTGAAGAAAATTATGAGAGAACATTCCCTGAAGAAAAAACTAAATATGGCTTTATAAAAAGTCCGTCAGAATACTATGATAAATCAGAAGGGCTTTCAAATAAGAGGAAAGAAGGAACTTATCGACTATATATTAATGTTGTGTCTAATCTCTCTTATCCGATAGCAGAGCAAGCCCACGAATTTCATTGCGGCAAGGAGGCCAGATTGCGCCTGTCATTGGCAGTACCCTTGGACACCATACAGGTGACAATGCGACTTTGCTCAGTTCCACCTCCAATTTTGAAGGAAAGCAACCCCCGGAGCCAACAGGTCCGAGGGTCTCCCACTCCTCTTTCCTACCACTAACCTCTCGATAGGACTTTCGGCTCACCGCACATTTAGAGTGCCCGCATTCACACAGACACTATACATTTACAAACGTCCATGCTTTCTCCGGGACTCAAACCCGTCCCCTAGGATCGGCAGTCAGCCTCGCTAAATATTCGAAGTTAAAATATAAATTTAAGCAAGAGCAGCTCCTAAATTTTTGGTTGCAGATTCATACACAATACCTAGAACTTTCTCACACAGCTATAAACATTTCAGTGCCTTTAGTAACAGTGCGTTAAGTTAATGCTGTTAATAAGTAATTTTCTGTTAAACATTTTTAATAAAAAAATGTAATAATTTTCTTTAATTATACCTATAACATATTCATCTACTTTAAATATTATTATAAGATACATTTTTCTTTGATGGGGTTCTTCAAACATTTTCTAGGGTTCCGTGAGTCGACAAAGTTTGAAGACCACTGGTCTGGACCTTCACATTTTTGTCCGTAAAACTTTTGCCACTAAATTTTATAACTACATTGTTTTTAAAAAATCAAATCAATAAAAGATATACAGCCACTCAAATAAAAGGTATTACCAACAAAAAAGTTGCACGATGTACTATTTTTAAAGAAATATAAAAGTGAATATAAAAAAATGTGTGGCAACATTTAACACTCTATCGAGAATCCTAAAGATATGTTGTTTTTATATATTTTGCGATTTTGCCGCTGAATATTATGTGATGCAAGTGCGAAGAAAGAGATGTTTAGTAAATAAATTAAAACAACAGAAAGTTAATAATAAAAAGACAAAAAAAAAAGGGTGCGTTAGTCATCTTACTAAGAAAGCTAAACATGGATATATAGAAAAGAGGGGAAAATAATTAATGACAACACTTTATAAGGTGTATCTCCCACATTCTTAGCGTGCCTTCGTGGTGTAATGGTCAGCACACTGAGCCGGTATTTCAGAGGTCCGTGGTTCGATTCCCGGCGAAGGAATTGCATATTTTTCATGTCTCCTGCTTCCAAAAAAACCTAATGTCTCTACACTGGCGCCCGAACTAAAAGGTGGTGGATGATGATTCTCCACCACCGCGATTTGGCGATTGGGTCCCCCAAACCCCAGTCGCCCTTTAAAAGGGGGGCGTATATAAGGTATTTCTCCCGCCTTCTTCGCATGCCTTCGTGGTGTAGTGGTCTGCATGCTCGACGCGTAACCGAGAGGTCCGTGGTTCGATTCCCGGCGAAGGCCTTGCACATTTTTCATCGCTCCTGCTTCCAAAAAAATACCTAATGACTCTACACTGGCGCCCGAACTAAAAGGGTTGTGGATGTTGACTCTCCACACCCAGGATTTGGCGACTAGGTCCCCTAAAACCCTAGTCGCCCTTTAAAAAAGGGAGTATATAAGGTGTATCTCCCACATTCTTAGCGTGCCTTCGTGGTGTAATGGTCAGCACACTGAGCCGGTATTTCAGAGATCCGTGGTTCGATTCCCGGCGAAGGAATTGCATATTTTTCATGTCTCCTGCTTCCAAAAAAACCTAATGTCTCTACAACTTAACATTGTAAATATGTGTTGCTTTTAAAAATTTTGTGATTTTACAGTTGAATTTTATTTGGAGTAACTTCAAAGAAAATTATGTTTAATCATATAGTTTTAAGGATAAAAAAGAGTTGCATCAGCAAGAGAAATTCCAAAAGCAGATAGAGTTCAACAAACGCAGGAAAAATCTTAACAAACTCTCCGTTTCGACGTTAACGACGTTCGACGTTTTCTTTCTTTCCTTTTTTAACTAAATAAAAATTGCATACGTCTTGATCTGTGAACTAGATGCGATCGATCATGTACCTTTGTGTGACACAGGTACATGATCGATATTATGCTCACCACTAAGAATGGTTCAAAAGGTGGATGCTGAAATACGTGGGACATTAATCGCAATAAAAGATGTTGAGTTCACGGATCCACAAAATTAGAATGCCTTCTTTAAAATTACATTATTGCCAGCTGTGGAATCTATGATGAAAGGACTAGGTTAAATGCAAGAGGAAAACACGCCAGTGCTAAAATTTAGAATTGGACATAAACAGCAACCTTTATTTGGCGTACATTTAAAAATAAAAAAGCTATCGATTTCTAGAGTGGTAAACACAGATTACTCTTCTTCAGGAAAAATTAAATTCTACGGCAGACGAGGATTAAGTTTTTTTGTCCGCTTTAATGGTTAAGATTCAGGAGCGGATAGGGTTATCTGGAATGTGGGAAATTTCCCGAGGCACAGGTGGTCATAGGTACGCTTAGTCACCTTATATCAATAGCTCGAAAAGGATGAAACTTCAATTCTAATTTGGCCATCATAAAGGTATTCTGACAAAGATACCGCCTCCCGCAAGCAAAGGTGCATTCTGGAAGTTGTAAATTGAAGTTTACTAAGGCCAGTACGTTTATGAGCAGATTTCGCCAAGACCCTTAATGAACAGGCTCTGACATAAAGGTACCGGCAACTGGGCGAAAGTTGCTTGCTTCAGTTTATGAGCTGAATTTTGTAATGGTGTGGACTTTATAACAGTGTTGACATGTTTATGCCGTGGCAGCATGTCGGCAACATTATGACGGAGATTTCGCCAAAACAGAAACCATCCTAATGGTGCGCCACTTTAATGAAAGTTGCTTTGTCCAAGTTTTAAATTGAATTTCAAAAGTTAATTTTGATAATTTTTTTTTCTAGAGCAGAATGTTTTCTAGAATATGAAATTTTTATTTTATTTATAATGCTGAAGTCGTTAAATAGATAATGCTGTTACTGCAGTCGTTAAATGGATAGTAAATATAGTTTTAGAAAGAGGGTATTCCTGAAATTATTTTTACATTTTTTAATTTCATTTTGAAATGAAATCAATAATGTCAACAACTGCCAAGTAACAGATGCACTTCGAAAGCAAAACAATACCAGGCTTAAATAAAGTAAATGAATTCTTAAGACAAAAGTTAAGTTTGTTCAATATTTTGTCTTGACTTCTATTACCGTAAGTTTGTTTAATATTTTTTCATTCGCATTTCTTTAACTTTGTTTTAAAATTAATTCCTTCTTTTCAAATTAATTCTTCATAGCAGTCGAAATACAGGAAACAGGATGAAAGTTAATTATAATTTCAGAAGTACTTAGTTAATGAAGAATAAATATGGTTATGCATTATGGAATTCTTAAAAGCACCAGAAGTGCTATTTAATCTCAAGTCTCATTTTTTGTCCATATTGTTTTTCAGTTGGGGCCACTACATGTTATCAGTGTGTATTATTTTTAAAAAACAGTATAACGAATATGAAAAATAGATGGCAACAAAAATAAGAGGATGTTCTTGTTAGATGCTATCTCAATGAATTATTCTTAAAGAAAATTTATACTAAAAATATTTTTGAAAAGTATGACAATATTAAATTCTTTATCAGGGATTATAAAGATATTCGATATAAAATATTGTTTTAACTTCCACACGCGAATTTGTTGGCATTTGACGAAGCGTCAGATATTTAATTTTTTTTAATATATTCTACCTGTTATGGATTAACAAGCAAAACAATTTAAAAGCAATAAACGCAGTTCATTATCTCTTTTACGAATTACAAGCTGAATCCGTGAAATGGTAGTAGCTGGATTTATTAACAACATTATATATATTTCTCTTTTATAGTAATTATTTAGGTTGCTGGCTGCGCCACCGGCTAGTTATTTGAAAAGTGAAACGGATAACAAAAGTGATTCGATGCAAAAGGAAATTTCTAGAATAATAGTCCTTCTGTACTAAAAATATATATATATAGCAATACTTAGCTCTGTAACTGGAAATATAAAGATAGTCTGTTTTTAAAAAATTGTGATTTTACCGTCGAATTTTATGTGGCTTAAGTGCGAAGAAAATTATGTTTATTAATAAAGTTAAAAAAATAAAACAATTTGTGTTAACAGGAATGAGTCCGAGAACAAAGCGATCTACTGCAGGCTCAACAAGAGCATAAAAAACCTTAAGAAACACTCCGGTACGAAGTTAAATGTGAAACCTTTAATTTTTTTATTTATTTTTAGACTAAAGGGTTGGTAGCCCAGAAAGGCTATTAGTCTCAAAACGGCATTTTATGGCGTTTCGCTATAAACGGCGAATCACTTTTTAAAGCCAGCAAATATCATCACCCTGTATTGCATTTAAAGAAATTAAATAACGAAGAATATGCATGAATGTATGTATGTATGTATGTTTCTCACATTGTGAAAAAACGACGGTACCTAGAACCATCCAATTTTGAATAACGTAATCCTCCACCCGAACAGGGGCTCCTAGATGGCAGAATTTTGAATTTGAAATTTGTTTTATTATCTATTTCACATTCTGTAAAACTTCAACGAATGTCTGATTAACAAGAAGCAATGGCAACACTGTACGGAACTGAAAGCTTTTAGATTTCTTTTTTAAAATTTTACTTTGTTTGAAAGTAATTAAAGTCAAAGATATCTGTGCTTTGTTTTCGCAGAGCGAGTAGGTCAACTGGTTGAGCCTAGTACCAAGACAATCATACTTGCATTTCAGCAATACGATGGAAAAGAAATCATCAAATTGTTCCATAGGCTGTGATTCATCATAACTTTTTAGACCTAAATCGTAATCCCCTGATGATCCGAGTAGCAAACACTACATTATTCCACTGGCCCTCCCCCAATGATATTGCTTCAAGAAGAATAAAACGAATAGACGCAATCTCGGCCTCTACTATTCAGGGGATGGGGGAAGTTACTGGAGCTATGAACCCCGAAAAGGGGGGAGTCTAGAAGGCGGTACGAGATTTGATGGACGACGCTGCAGGAATGAGACGATTGGTGTGGAAGACCACCAGAGACCCACAGCGTCTAGTATTACAAGAGATAAAATAATTTCCGTAATTTTGGCCATTTTTTCTTTTTACTGTTTTCTTCCATTTAATCTTAGTGCATATTAAGTCATTTTATTTTTACGTGTACTTGTCGAGTGTCCAGTTGCCTCACGGTAAAAGAATTCTAATGTGATCTGTACCATCGCTATTTTTATGCCTATAAATCAATAAAGAAAGAAGATTGACGACAAAAATTTATATTCAGTGTGTTCTTTTTACAGTTATTCATTGCTGAAGCGTTATTAAGGATAGCAGAAAGGAATTAAAATTAATGGAAACACTTAAACACCCTGAAATGCTCTCCACGTTAAATTGTATGTTTAAATTATTGCATATATAAAAAACATAATGACAATAAATAAAAAAAATACTAACGGTATGAAGTTTCAGGGGGGAATTCCAGTAAATTTTTGCATTCTTATTGTAGAGAAGCGGCATTTTTTGACGCATAGCTACAAAATATGAACTTTCTCTGTCTCACATTGAGCATGCTTCTTTAACACCTGAAAGCATGCCTTATTGTTTCTACTACATGAAAAAACGCACAAATTAGGAAGCAACCCACACAGCATAATAAGAAAAATTAGGAGACTTTAAGTTAATGGGTTATCATTCATAGTTGCCAAGGCATGCATTAAAGTCTTTATTTTGAATTTTTTCCTTAAAATAGATAAATAAAATTTTAAATAAAAAAATTTTTCTATCACCTTTAAGTTGAAATAAAAGCTTGTTTTCAATGAGAATTTTAGAGAGAAATATAGCTACACTTTCAATCCAAATTGGGAAACCGAATGGCTACATTTACAGTGATATACTATCAGCAAGAAAGTGAACTGCATCCGAACTCGAATCCTGGGAAGTAGGGTATCCAAAATACATAGTGAGCCGAAAGTCTTGTTCAGTGATTTCGTGGTGGAAGTAAAAGATGGCTGGGAGATACTTGGACCCGTCCTTCAATAAAATTTCCTTTAAAATTGGGACAGAGTTGGGCAAAGTCCTACAGCTATCTATAAAGCACAAACAAGGGGCAAAATGGAATATCTGAGCCCTGTAGTAGCATTCAGGAAGCGCCAAAATGATGTTACGAAATTTTAGAATTAAATGTTTTCCATAAGGGTGCGGGCACCTTTATGATAAAAGAGAGTTTTGCATAAGGGTGTCCGAGACCTTACATAAACGTTAAATTGTTATAAAACTTCCCGCACCTTTATGAGAACCGCCGAACTGGTCACAAAGATGCAGAAGTTTTGTGTATTTTTCAAGAATATCGGGCATTTCAATAGATAAAAAATTTGGTCAAATAACAGAAATGATAAACTGCTAAATACACAAGGGGTGAAAAGGGTGCATATGCTTTTTTTATCCGGAATAAATATAGACCTCAAATTTAATAAAAATGTCTTACACTAAATCTTCTGTACTTCAAATATTTAGTTTTTCGCACCTTCTAGCTAGTAGTTTAAATATCTTATTTTCTTTTGGCTTCTAATATACAAGTCGATTTCAAATAAAAAAAATCACTGTTAGGAGTGGAAGGTGTTGAATTCCCCTTTCCAATTTAATTTTTTGATTTTTTTTAGTGTTTTCCAAAATTTTTAGCATTTCAACATACGAGACTTCTAGAAAAATGAAGGTTACTCTCTGTGAAGGAATAAGAAAGATACTAGAAGAAAATAGTGTTATCTCGAATTAATATGAATAATTATCAACAATAATTACATTAATCAATAATTATAAATGTACATAACTCTAAAACAAAACAAAAATATTCAAATATCTTTTCACTCCTCAAAGAAAACTATTTCAAAACGCATTCCGTTTTTCAAGAATTAGTATTCTAGTTCA
This sequence comes from Stegodyphus mimosarum, assembly GCA_000611955.2. Taxonomy (NCBI): domain Eukaryota; kingdom Metazoa; phylum Arthropoda; class Arachnida; order Araneae; family Eresidae; genus Stegodyphus; species Stegodyphus mimosarum. The sequence continues at coordinate 569,136 of KK113780.1, forward strand.
TTCAGCGTTTGAAATATGCGCTTCCAGAGAACAGAACCGGCTATTTCTATAAAAGAACGCAGATGCTTATTTTTATAAAAATGCTGGATTGACATAAGGATGTTGACGATGAACTTCAAGCGAGAAAGTGATCCCCAGCTCATACACGCTCCTTCATACCGCTGTACCAGCGGTCGTCTGCATCGTTAGGAAGAGATCACGGAAGAAACAAACTACGTATGATTTATCTTTATTTTTTTAATTTAGTCAACTTTTTTATAAGCCTAATTTTTATGAAAGAGTTAAAATCATTTATTCTTACTTCAGCAAATTTAGGCAGAAACAATATTTCAGAAGATATATGCTGAAATTTTTCCAATGAAAATAGTTAGTATAAACCACAGTGATATGGACGCTAAAGATATCGAATTTTATTGAACTTTCACTAAGAAAAATTGCACTTTTATACAATAAAATTATGCAGCTAAGTAACACGAATAAAATATGATCGTCCATTTCAAGTACGAGCTTATTCGTTTAGTGATGAAACTTCCATAAAAGAAACAATAATTTTCGAGCAATTACTTAATTGTCAGTGGTAAAATATAAAAGGATAGAAAGTGAAAAAGGAATTCAAAATAGTGTTACGTGCGTACGGGTTCGTTATATATTGAATGCACAAGTCGTTAAAAAGTTAACAAAAATTTATTCTTCCACAACAAATAAATTAAAATGCTGAAATATTTCTTCACAGATCTTCGCACAATATCACAATATCTCAAACGTTTAGCAAAAAAACTCAATTCAAAACAGATAAAATAGTTCTATCTCACAGCGAAATCGCTACAATCAATACAACATTAAGTAAACAAACAGCAGTCGCTTTTTACAGCTACAAGTATAACAGCAACAACAACAACTAACTGAGATGAGCTGTTTCACCTCGGCTTTTATAAGCTTCTTTTAATTATCAGTAGAACAATCTCGATTTTTCTAGATTTTTCTGGATGGCAACAGTAATTACGAGATATTTATTTATTAAGCATTAAATGC
>KK113780.1:579534-656523 GCA_000611955.2 Stegodyphus mimosarum
TGCATATGAGCCGCCTTTTGCGAAGACTCTCGTTGACGCTAAGCAGTCGACACGAAAGATTGCGGTGGTGTCGACAACGAGCCTCTTCGCCACATGAATGGTACAATGTGGTATTCAGTGACGAATCTCGGTTTTATTTGTCTGCTGATAATCGCCGGTGAAGAGTCTAGAGGCGTCGGGTAGATAAAGCCAATCTGATTACTACTGCTGAAAGCCAATCCACTCGTCATAGTGGTATAATGATTTGGGGTTCTTCAGTAATGATACTATGTCATCGTTGTTAAGCATCAAAGGCACAGTGACGACACAATAATACGTCAATGAAATGCTACAACTGGTTGTGCTATCTTAATTTCAGCAGTTGCAAAATGGTATTTTTTACCAGGACAACCTGACACTGCACACGGTATTCGTTAGCCGACAAGTCTTGCAGCATGTCCCATTACTTCCTTGGATTGAGATGTCTCCTGATCTTTCGCCGATCGAGCATACCTGGGACATGATTTGTCGTAGTCTGTCTGCTCTGATCCAGCCATCAAAGGACGAACTCTGAAGGGAAGTTCAGAGTACATGGGCTTTCATATCTTAGGATACTAACCGCCCTCTAACTGAATCTGTACCTTATACGGATGCAGCTTGCATCGTCGCGAAAAGTAGTCATACATCTTACTGATTCCCTGTATATATCAACTCTGTAGAAATTTGCCTTGCTATAAATAACATCACTTACTTACATGTGCATGCTCTGTCTATGTATCAGCTAACGTCACATTTTATTCCGTCTTCCATGGTGTTGCATAATCTATGTCGGGCAATGTAACACTTTTTTAGAAATGTTAATGCGCGTCGCACGTAAGTATACTCATGTATAACATAAATAATTCTAAACTAAAAATCATGCTACCATACGCAAGCAATTCTTGAGTAAAAAAAATTCTTTTAATGCTCTTCCTTTTTGTCTTTTTATCAACTAATAATAAAGCAGCATTTCTTTCAACTATACTTTTTGTTTCTTTCATGGGAAGAGGTGACTACAGATTTATATATTATTTAAAATTAACTTACCATTTTTTGATTTTATGTTGCACTGGTAAACTGTGCACATTTATTTACCCCACTCCCACCGTATCTCCCGTTAAACTTAATCAATTAATTTATGTCGAAATTCTATCATATCCAAACGCATATTTAAAATGCAGAATTTATGTTTAGTAAGGAAAAAAAACACGGAAATTTTTATACTGATCAAATTTTGTCTGGATATCTTTCATTTAGTATCAGAAACAAGAAATTTTAAAGCAAATTTAGATGCTATAAAGCTCCTAAAACTAATTTCGTTCCGAAACTCTCTCAAAATTGCTCATGCCTCCGAAACTAACGTATTTCTCTGCCACATAAAACTCCAATTACATTATCGCTCACCCCAAGCAGTCGCGGTCTCTAAAAGGTGAACACTGTTTAACGAACCTTAATCCCTGTTGTATAACAAGCGCCCTCGACCACGACGAGTAAACTTTTCCAGCCGTACGACACTCCAGGCTATCTAACGAGCAAGGTCTATAGGCAGAGAGAGGAACGCTGCCATGGGTAAACCCAATAGTGGGAGCGGGCCTGCTAACAAGATTCCTTCCGACCACTTGTCGCTGTGTCAACCTCCACCGCACACCTTCGGAAATCCTCTTCAAGTCGAGTGTTGACACTGGCACTTAAGGCCTGCCGCCCCTCGCTCGGCGATAATCTCGTTTTCTACTATTCCTCCCCTCCTACTTCTTGGCTACATTGGTTCAGAAACAAGGTTCATCTTTTCTTGCCCAAGGCGAACTGGAAAGTTTCGCAAACATCACCGAGAGGATAAAGGGTCGTTGTTACTCAATAACGCAGACGCTCTTTTCGCAGACCTGGAGATCTTTTAATTATCCGATACTTTATTATTTATTATTATTATTATTTAAATTTTTATGTTTATAGCTCAGTTTAAAGCCCTTTCTATATACTTTAATTTGAGGAAAATAATAGCATATTTTCTTACATATTATATTTTCGTAACTCCCATATTTGGAAGAGATGACATCCATTATATATATAACAATAAGCTCTATTTTACCTCCCGCCAACCTGTGTAGATGAGTAAAGGAGGTGGTATGTTCGGTCCAAAAATTTGGTGGTTAATTTTCGGTGAATAAGCCCAAAATAGAGGCCACAACACATATAAAATATTTTCTCCCTCTTTTCCGCGGGCTTTCGTGGTGTAACTGCAAGGACAGTGGAAGTGTACTTGAGAGCTACGAAGTTCGAATCCCGGCGAGGGCACTGCGCATTTTTCACGTTCCTGCATAGATATAACCCAATAACTCTACAAGACGCAGTAACACTATTTAACACTATTTTTACGGTTTGTGTCCGTGCGCGACGATTTTTCGCCTACGATAACTCTTACATGAAATTTCCAAATATTTCAATTTTCGGTATTTAGGCTCTTTAAATTCCTGCAGAATTGATTAGATTTTGAGTAAAATTAACCAAAAAGAAGCGGCATTATGCTTGAAACCCATTACGCTTTGAATGGAAAACTATATTAAAAACAGATTCCAAAACTTTTCAGTATTAGGATTTAAGGCTTTATATCAACTAGAACATCATAGTAGATTTTTGCTAAAATGAATAAAACGGAATTGATACTTTATTTGAAGCTCTGTACAGATTTTCATGAAAAAAATGTGTATTATGATGTAATCCTAAGCTTCTCAAATTTGGTATTCAAAACTCGTATATACGATGTACATATAATCATGATCTACACAACATGTAAGATTTTGACTATATCTGATAAACCGGAAGCAGTATTTTACTTGGAATTCTCAAGAATTTTCCTGGAAAAACATAGTATCACTATAACAGAGTTTAATAAAAAAATTATACAGTACATTTTTGCTATATTTAAAAATGATATTTGTTTGTATCAAACCGTATATGTGAATGCTTCTTATAATAGGGTTTCCTTTGTAGAACACTTGTAATGCAGCCATTTAACCAAAAAGATACACTTATATTTATCTTGCTTTATTGATGATGATAAGGCACAAGAGGAAGTAGAAAATTTGGAAACACCTATTGCTTTATTTCTTATTGATCCTGGAATGCACGGTAGCCATTATATTCAGCTGTACTTCCAAAAAAATTAAAGAGCATTATTTATTGATACTTAAATATCGTGGAGATATACGTCCAAATCGAAATAAATTTAGATTTGTTGATAGTACAGGAATAACATAGAATAAAATAAAATTACGTTAATTAAACAAATTATTATTAAATTATCATTTCAAAGTACTTATTTTTAATATATTATGAGCACGTAATTTTCTTTAATTAAAAGCCAATTAAATTACATGTTACTTAACTGCCTAATAAAATACAATTTTTATGTCACAAACCTTTCCGTTTATCGAAACAATAAATTAGATTTTGTATATATGGAACACGGAGAACATGGAATAGCTACATCAGAATTTTTTAAAGTAAATGTGACCTTATTATTGAGTCTTCTGCAAATACTTTTCCCAAAGACAGCCTTATTACTTTTATTTAGATTTTTATGTGTTACAAAGTATAAAAACCTGTTAAGTTCCATAAGTTCACAAAGCATTCCTATCTAACGCATAGAAATGCTATAAATTAAACTACCTTTGCTTTCCAAACGCATATTTAGAAGATGTGGAATAATAAGCTGAATATATTTTCTTCGTGTTATTGCTCATCTGAATTGCAAATTAAAGGTAAGTTCATTTGCTCCACATTTCTTAAATATAAAATTTTGTTACACGATTTCATGTATAACTCGGAAATTCTGATGCAAAATAATTTCAATACTGAATTGCGATTTTAATGGTAGAGTACGACTAAAAATATTTTAGTACATTGCTCAGTATTAATGGGATATGATCTCATTCTAACAGCAAAAAATTTGAAGGATTTCTGTAAGAAGTAAACTGAATTTCAAACACTGAATAGCGGCGAAACTTAGGCTCATTTTCTTTAACATTTTGATCTGTGTACCTCCTTCCATTTACTTACAGGAACTGTGTAAAAAATTAAAGTGATGATGTCAAAAAAGATACAGGAAATGAGCGTCTTTGTACCTGAATATTTCAGTTGGAATTATACTGCTATAAGAATCACTCTCAAATTCCTAATATATATTGAACTCTAAATACATTTCTTTCATGATATATATAGTTAAAAACATTCAATATTTTAACAGAATTACATTATATGTATTTTTCATTTTTTAAATATACAGAGCATATATAACGTTCCCACGTTAGCCTAATTTCATGTCCTTTGAATATCCTATAAAATGTTTCTCTGTTCCACTTGAGCCAACTCTATCGATAATCCCTGATAATAAATCCTATTAAACTTTAAAAGAGCCCTTTAGGGCGATCGCTAAAATCTGTACCGTTTCAGATTCCATTAGTTCCTTTTTTTCCCATATTCGGATGCAAAAGGAAAAAAAATTAAACTGTAGTTTAAGAAAACAGTAAAGAGCTGTACATATTATGCGAATTCTGAAAGATAATGCTTGAAATCAATTCAATTTTTGTTTGCTAATGAGACTAAAACATGAAAGCACCAGTACACTTTTGCTAAAATTAAGGCATTTGGTAGCACAGCGATGCCAATATGCCATTTCTATTTAAGGAAAGAAGTAAAATAGTACGGAAAAGTCAGACTAATGTGGAACTGATTTTAGTAACTCTGATAATGTTCAATATATCACCTTTACTAGGCATATTACGCAGAGCTGTTTAATCACTTTTGCTAGGCATCGCAGATTATCTTGTTAGTAAGAATAAAATGATTAAAAACTAGCTACTCTGAAGATAGCATCATCAAACACTGGCAGCCATTTTTAATTAATAAGAAATGAAACCTGGAACGGAACTATACCAGCTGTTAAAGATTTTACGTATTTTGAGAAAAAAAAAGGGAGTGGGGAAGAAAAAGAAAGAAAAGAGAAGAAAATCTGAAGGATATAGATGTTAAAGTGATACGAAAAGTTAGACACCAGAATTTGAAGGATTCAGGTGTTAAAGTGACACCAAATTGTCTCTATTGCTTTTACACCAGAATGTTCTTTTCTTAAGGTTTTTATGTTCTCGTTGAGCTCACAGTTTACCTTTCTGCTCTTAAACTCACTTCTGCTGACACAATTTTTTTTCGTCTTTTCAATTTTATTATTAAAGATTATTTCTTTGCATTTACATTACATGAAATTCAACTGCAAAATGACAAAATTAAAAAAAAAGAATCTTTAGAATTTTCGATACAGTGTTTAGTGATATATATTTTTTAGTTCAGAGAGGCTATTATTCTCGAGCCTTACTTTTGTGTCGAAACACTTCTGTTGTCCTCTTTTCAAATAACTAGCCTTTGGTGCGGCCAGATGCCTAAAATAGTTACTATAAAAATGAAACAAATCTGTAATTATTCTGCGTTTATTGCTTTGGAATCGTTCACTTTGTTAACCAATAACAAGCAGATTAAATTTAAACGAAAATTTAAATAAAAAAATATTTCGTATCGGATATCCTTAGTACTCCTGACAAACTGCTAAATGGTGCCATAATTTTCTTATATTCGCAACATTATTTCTTTAAAAACAATTCATAGAGATAACTTTTGGTGGCAAAATCCTTTTTATATGTATTTCCACGTATATTCTCTTACACTCGCTATAGCATTTGTTTTGAAATAACAAATAGCGATATCATTTGGAGGCAACGTCTGAAAAGTGACACGAATAAAATGTGAGGTTTCAGACTAATAGCACATCCGGTGCTAAAAAAAATAAGACTCGGATAGTTTATTTTTTAAATCATTTTGAAATTCCTGTGAATTTAATGGAAGGAAGCGAACTGGAAGCGAGTTCAACTCAAAGTGATGTTTAATCAGAAGCGACTAGGATTTTAATTGAAGAGATTAGTAGATGAGATGGTTATACATTAAATTTTTCCAAAGATAGTTTAAAGATTTGCAAATAATGCCTATGTTGTCCCTCTTGTTCTCTAGAGTTTGTCGGACGATAGCCCAGGCAGGTGTCCAGACTAGAGCGAGAAGCTGGCGGAGGCGGTCGTCATCACACTCGGGGCCCGTCATCATCGGAATTGGTAATTTAATTATGTGGCTGGACGAGAGATGGAGTGGCTAATGGGTCGGCAGACCCGCTGGGACATAATCCTCGCATTAACTGCCGGAGCACGCCAGCGCCACATTTGGCGTTTTTTCACTACCATTCTTCGATTGTCTCTATTGGTGCAGTGCATTTAACGTACAAAGTATTTCCATTTTTTTTTTGTGTGTGTGTGTCGAAAAAAAATTAAATTGTATTTTGTCTGTAGATGCACAAAGAATTTCAAATCAGTACTGTGAATTAAAAATTCTGGAGATCTTTCGGATTTTGGTTTTTTACTTTAAATTAACATCTTCAAGATAAACCCGTAGCACTTTCGTACACTTTACTTTTTAAAAGATTTATGTTTTTACATTAGTAGTATTATACAACTAAGTTATCGATTTTTAAGGGAGCATGCCATAATCTGGGTTTAGAATACCTCTTTTCTACTAGTTAATAAGGTAAAATTCAGAAAGCACAGAAAGAAATTTGGATGCAGCCAATTACCTTTCATGAAAGCTTGATTACTTATAACTGGCCAATATTTACAGCATTCAAGACAAAAAGCTAACATAATTGTTTTAACCAGCCATTTATTTCTCTTTCTGCTGAAGCTAAAGGTCCGGATGCTAAATTTATGGTGTTCACGCATCAGTTATTTATGCTGTTAATAAAAGAGCGATTCGATTAACACGCGAACAAAACAGTTGCACTTGTATTCTGATATTACAATATTTTATTAAGAATATGTTATCTAAAAAATCATAATATTCTGTACAACGATGGTGCATAAAAGATGAGCACATTGTAACAAAAGTCTCTGTTGGTGGAACATGAAACCAGCTTGAGTTTAGACAAATATTTCAGTGAAATGGTTAATAGAATTCTGTGTTTGTGCAATGCAAATAAATTACACTAGCCTCTTTAAAAATAGTGCGGTTTCTGTTCATCATTCAATAGTTAGTGAAAAGGATTCCATCCAAGTAAAAAGTTGTATTTTCGCATATTTCTGACCTTCGAATAATTTCCCACCTAGTTTTTTCAACATTTGATTTAGAAACTTCTGATATATGATCACAATGTAAGATGTATGAACAAATAAAAAAGTATTTTACGTAAGTAAAAATAGCATTATTGAAAATGATAAGCCCTTTGGAATACATAATATAATGATATCAATGTGTCTGTATGTACGCGCTTTAATGTGCTCTGTTTATCATTTAAGCCATCTCTTCAAATATTTATTATACTCAATTTTTTTCTATTCTGGTTTTCAATTAATAAAAGGGAAAAAATAAAGTGAGTAAATATGGTACGTAAATCATATATATGAATCGTTGTCTCTATAGATGAACCATTTTGGGATGCCAAAAACATTGCTTTCATTCCTAAGTTTTATTTTAATTTTTAAAAAGATACATATTTTAGTCTGCGATCTCCAGGCGAATTATGTTAACGAGGTTAAAAGTATGTAATCAGTTCTGCAACTCAACTCAGATATCATAAGTTGCGATATCAGCTAATACTCATGAAATCCTGTAACTTATTAAAATAACTGAGCCGCTGCTGGCCAGAAATTAAATTTAGAAGCTCCTCAAATGATAATCACGTTGATTACTTAATTTGAAGAAAAAATTAAACTTCGCGACGTGAACTTCTGTCAAGTATTTTATTATCTGATAATTATCAAAGAAATCGGATTGTAAACATAACAGTAACTCTTAAAATGTTCTTCAGTTTAAGGAATTGAAGTTGCAATTACTTTTTATTGTGTAATGAATATAGCTCGTAAATTTACATTTATCTGATTTTATCTTTTCAGGTGGATTTATTTTAGGTGCTAGCTACGGGACCCTGTTTTGTTGAATTTGTAAGCTGTACTTTGACTAACAGAAGCCTAGTTAAATTATTCAAGATGCTCATAAAACTCGCTCTTGATCCTTATAATTGCATCTGAATGGGTATTAATAGTCAGCATCACCAAATTAATAAAACGTCATTTAAAATCGTTAAGCGTTTGGAAGTAGATAAATATCGCGCTAATTTCTATTACTTTAACCATGCTTACATAAATTATTATTTATGCACATTTTAATGTATTCTGAATTCCAAATTATCCGAATAAATCTTTCTTTTCTCTTGAATAACTGCTCAAAATTCTTTGAAAAAGGGAAAAATATATAATATGGAAATTAATATATAGTATAATCTACACTAATAAATAATAATAGCTTTAAAGAAATAACAAGGAGGCATTGATTTAGAAAATTTCTCTTTAAGGCTAACAGAAGAACGTAAAATGAGGATTATAACTAATTACTCAAAGTGCTGATGTACACTGAAGAGCAGCTGTACAAGGGATAGCTGGCGTTAGGCAAATTTTGAGCTGTGCGCAAGGCTTGAAGTGACTTGCAAGTGATGTAAGCAGCAATTTGACAAGATAAGGAGTGCTTCTCCGGTATCAGTAATTGTCAAGAGCAAAAGGGGTAAGAATACGGATTTAAGCGCGTTTGATCATGGCCAAACCGTTGGGGCCCGATAAATGCGTCACTCCATTTCGGAAATAGTGCAGACACTCGAATTTTCATGTACCACTGTGTCAAGAGTGTACGGTGAGTACGCCGATTCCGGTAAAACCATCCCTGACAGGGTCAACTGCCGACGACGACAGCATGTGGATTACCGAGGTCGTCGGCGGCTAGCTCGCATTGTAACAGCTGATAGATGGGCCACAGTGCAACAGACCACTTGTCAGTTTCACGCTGATATGCAGCTACGTGTAAGCTGCCACACCATACAAGACCGTCTCCTCTCAATGGGGTACAGCATTCGTCGTCCTACGAGAGTCCCTCTGCTGACAGATCAAAACATGGCGCAGCGATTAACATGGGCACGGGAACATCGCCAATGGACCGTCAGAAAATGGGAAAATGTTGCCTGTGTTGATGAGTCGATATTCATTTGGGCATAAGTCGATGGCAGAGTACGTGTACGCTGTAAATCACATTCATGCGATGGATCCTTCCTGCCAGCAGGGACTCTTCAAGCTGGTGCATGTGGTATTCTTATCTGGGGAGTGTTTACATGAACTGAAATGGGAACTCTGGTATATATGACATCGTCTCTTGCAGGTGAACGTTACTGCGATAACCTTGACGACAATCTGCTCTTGTATGTTTGTTTTCTACAGCTTATTATAGAGAGTATGTTTCAACAAGACAATGTACGTGCCATCGCTCCCGAACGGTATCGGAATGGGTGGATGAACATTTCACAGACCTGCAGATACTTTGCTGGCCATCAAGGTCACTTGACCTGAATCCGATCGAGCCCATCTGGGATGCCATTGAGAGAGATGTTTCAGGCTGCGACCACCTTCCGTCTAATTTTCGTGAATTGTGGGAGGTTTTCAAGAGTAGTGGATAGATAGGGCTTCCTATCGCTTCCAGTGTCTTGTCGAGTTCATACCAAGACGAATCGCAGAGGGCATCAAGGCGAAAGGTAGTGCTATTCGCTACTAGACAGGTATCCCTAGTTCACTTGCTCTTCGGTCTACAATAATGAGAATATTAATCCAGTTATATACTGAAACTAAGAATTTTCAGAAATTCATTTACAATTATTTTGAGTATTTTTAGTGTTCTAAAAATTTCAAGCAGTTGAATAGTAGGTGCTCTAAAAACACCGTATTCAATTATTTGAAGGTTGCTGTTGCCTTATGTAAACTTATAAAGAAATGGCTGATTGCATCTGGTATGATGCATACAATCTGGCGGCATGCGTCTAAACCTTTAATAAATTTTTGACAGATGACTAAGTAAAAAATAATTAAATGATGAAACAGATTATGGTAAAAATGAATATCTATTGAACCATTCTCATGATATCATAAGCACGTGATTCCGCTCCAATAAAAGCAAAAAATAAGATAGGCTTTTGTACTGTGAGAACTGTGGTTTCCTGATACCTTTTAATAAAAGTATAAGAAATTAAAATTTTTATCTTTCACCAGCCTAAATGCATAGGTAAGGGAGGTAATGTTTCGCTAAAAAAATTTCAGAGTGAATTTTCAATGAATAGCGCGAATTAGGGTTCCCTACTCTATGTTTTGAGTATTTTTAGAAAGGTGTTTGTCTGCATGTTTGTGAGTATGTGTGTAACGATTTTTTCGTCCACGATAACTCTTACATTAAATTTTCAAAACTTTTCATTTTCCGTATATAAGCTTTCAACATTCATATAAAGAATTCATTAGATTATGAGTAAAATTGGACAATCTAAAGTAGTTTATAGGAAGCCCATAACAGTCTTTATGGACAGTAGTGTTTTATTTGAAGCATATAAGAGCTTTTAATTAAAAACTATATTAAAATATAATCTAAAACTTTTCAGTTTTAGTATTTAAGATTACAGTATATTTCATTTTGGCTAAGATGAATGCACCGGAATTGATACTTTATTTAAAGCTCTGAGCAGACTTTCGTCAAAAAATATATATTATGAGGTAATCCAATAAGAAGCAACTGAATGTGTTTGTCTCAATCCTCAATTCTCTGTTTGTTTTACTTTTGTGTCAAATTACTTTTCAAGTAAAAGGTTGCTGCTAACAAATGCCATCCCTATGTATCACTTTTAAAGAAATAATACAGCAGATATAAATAAGATAGTAAAGAAATGTATAACAGCACTTAACACTATCTGGAATTCTAAAAACATACTGCTTTTAAAAGTTTTGTGATTGTTAAGTTATTGATTTGGGAATCTGAAACACTGTATGACCAGTGGATATATTATGATCGATGAGGTATTTTCGAATCAAAGCATGGAGATGTATGTGTACAAGGGCACGGTTAGTTATCATTCGCCACTGTAGAGAAAAACAAAATAATAAAAAATCTAAGTTGTACTTATGATTACCATTGAACCAAAACGTTTATGAGCAAATTAGATTTTGTTTACAAGCAATTAATAGGAAGTGATAGTTCACTTAAAGCTCGTTGTTATTTCGCCAATTCCCATGTCTTAACACGGAACTGGCGGAAAGTTCTGTCCTGGCCACGTTAGATTTTTTTATATGGGTCTACTGAAAGAAAGTTACAGTTCATAAGATTTTCGTCATCTTGTTGAAGATCCTTAAGATATCATATAGCTAATATGGATCAAAATAGCACAAATAAGTGCTACTGCAGCATTGCAAATGCTCAATGCTAATGCAGCATTGCCTAATGAAATGACGAAAATTGTTATTGTTTAGTAAAAATTCCAAAGTGTGTCTAAACTGTCTTAATATATATTATTACAAAATTGCATAGTAGAGTATGGGGTGTTGGCGACTAGGTTGGCTGAAAAATACAGCAATGATCCACTGGTGGCCCGTACTCCTCCCACGGGGACTGACCCACGGACTAGAGGGACATTTATTTTAATCCTCTGGAACTGTTTGCTCTGATCGCCTAACAGAGTGAGGTTGCGGGGAAAGGGAGATTACGACACCCTAAAGGAGGAGAGGATGGGGACGATTACGGGCAATAAAGAGGGAACCCGATTTGAAGTCAGGCCTCAGCTGCACTGTGGGTGGATGGATGCTCTCTGGAAACATTTCCGCGCACTAAAGACTGGGGAGAATCGCGAATATCGGTTTTTATAACTTCAAGCAACGCTTTCTTTTTATTTTTTCCTTTTGTTTTGATATCTAAGCAAGTGAATACTCGAAATAAATTATAAAGCTTACTCCAGTAAGAATCATATGACTTTAAAACCAAATGGTAACCATGTTTAAAGTGTTATCATTGTCTCTAAATTTTGTTTAGGTTCAGTATGTTCTGGTAGCTCGTCATGGCGAAAAATAAGCTTCAAGAGCGTTGATTTAGGCAACAGATTGTCTTCTCAGATGGAGCTCATTCCTGTTTGATTTATTGGTGTGAAAACAATCCACAAAAGGTTCACGAGAAGCCCTTGCATTCAGAAAAAGTGTATGGTGTGGTTTATGGCATCAGACCATTTTTCTTTTAAAACGAGGGAGGAGATTGCAGTTATTGTGACTGGCGAGCGATTGATGGTAACAAAATTTGTGTGGCTAAATTTGGAGGACATGTGGTTTCCAAAATACGGTGTTACATGCACACTGCTAATTCTAATATAGACGTATTGCCAAAAAGGTTTCGTGAAAGGATCATTTCACGAAATACAGCTATTAATTGTCCTCCCAGAGGTTGTGACTTAACTGCTTTAGATTGCTTTTTAATGGGTTGTTTGAAATCAATGACTTAGGCAAAAAAAAAAAAAAACATGAAACGTTAAAGCATTAAGAATAAACAGGCATACTGCGTTCGGGACTTAAGTTATTGCATACAGTCATCAAAAATTGAATTCATCAAATTCGCTTGTGTGAACTAAGGCGAGGTGGACACTTAAATGATGTTGCATTCAGAACATAATAAACTACTCTTTAAAATAAGGTAAAACGTTTGGTTGTATCTGAAACAGCTTTCATTTTATTTGTAAAGTTATTGTTTTAAATTAGCCAGTTATTATGATTTTGGCTTTTACTATAACTTTTTCTTTCCGTCTTACTCACAAGAATGGAAGATAATTGTGAGTGTTTAAGCTGAAATTTAATGATCTTGAGTGAGAGAATATTTCTGGCATTTGCGAGATACGTGGTTAGATACTTCTGACAATTCTAGTAACTGCAATAGTTCGGCTCTAGTGTCCTCGTCGCAGATACTTTGAACCTGACCTGGAGGTAAATTTATAGAGCCAGCTTCTAACTCAGTATTTACTTACGTAGTCTTAGATTACAATTCAATGTTCAATTTAGATTGATTGTTCTCTTTATTTCCATCCCCACGAGTTCTGGTTATTTAGCGCAAGAGTGTGCCTTTATGTTCCAAGTTCTGTTTCAATAAAAGGGTTGTTATAATCTTCCTAAGATATTGTCGTTTATCTCAGACACAGCGATAACTCACTTTACGTCTGTTAGGATTATAAGATTAAAGCAGCAGTACTATATCAGATGAAATCCTGCATATTATTGAAACGCCGTTTACAATTAAACTGTGTAAAATGAAAGGAATTTTTTACAAGAAACTTTTCGTTTACATTTGAAACCTAGTTTCCATACCTAATAATTTTTAAGGAGTTCCTGTTCGACGTTAATTACTTTCCAGCAACAAAATAAGATTTTTAGATTCTTCTTAAATTCTAAAAATGTTAACATTTACAGTTATAGTAATATATTCCAAGAGTAAGAAGTTTACTAGATGCACTGCTGTCTCCTCATATGTCTGCTTCGGTATTTAACTTGTTATATGTGCTGTTTGGACACGAAACTTTTGTTTGGTATACGACATTTCTTTGGAATACAACACGAGGTGAATGAATCACAAAACTACACTTGCTTACCGGTTTCGAGACAATTCATAAGCTTTAGTGCGCCTGTTGTTGCTCTTTAGTATACAACCCGTGTTTTTTGAATATATTTTTTTTTTGGTAAATTCGTTAACAATGAGTCTTTAGAGGGTTAATGAGAAGAGTCAAGCAACGAAGAAAATGCTTAAGATCGTATCACAATGGAGGTGAAAAAAGAGATTGTTGAAAAATGTGGAGATGACATGTGCATCCAGGGTTTGGCTACTGCGTACCGTATGTACGAGAACAATCGTATATAGAATTATGAAATCATAAACGTTATAGAATCGGCTAACTTTGCAGAATGAGTAAAATCGATTGCCAGACTAAGATCAGTGTTGTCAGAGCATGTTGAAAAATTGCTTTTGATCTGAATAAGAGAAAAACTTCTGCGTATAATATTTCATTCATGTGCAATATATATTTCACCCACTGCAGTTGCATTTTAGTAACAACAGCATAATTTTTTATAAGAATTGGATTCATTATCTTACCTTTCTTTCTTACTACGGAAGTTCTTCTGGTAAGTGTTCATTTTTTCACCTGGTAATGTTCATTGTTTAGTCGAACAGTCTGGAAAGAATTAATGACGTATACCGAGGTTAGGTTAGGTTATTTCAATAAGCCACAAGAGCTACCTGCCTAAGAGCAGGATGCCTTCGTGAAGGACATCTGCTTAAGAGGCGATACACATTCGAAGCCACGAAATCTACCACGAAATACAAGGAAATCTAATCATGCAGCCAGATCGTTCGTCTATCAGTAAACAGCAGATACTGATGGAGGTGTCACTGCATTGATATATTTGTACCACTATATGGACACATAAAAGTACCGAGGTACCATAGTTTGAACATACTTGTACATAAAAATAAACATACTAAACTCAGAAACAAAATGGACGTGCTCGTAGTCCTATCTTCAAACAAAATATTTCTTCATATATTTTTTTTCAAAATTTGCCAAATAATCGAAAACTATTAAATATACTTTAACTAAAATATTCTAAAATTTCTGAAAAAAATTTTACAAGCGATTTCTTTCTCATGCCCATTTTAAATGAATCAACATTTTTTTTTACTTCCTTGTACGAAGTGAAAAGGAAGTATTGTACTCGCGAAAATTTCCGGGTATCATATTTCAAGGAAAATGTCTGTTTTGACCGCTATCGAATGCAATTTAACGAAGTTTTTGAGTGACATTCGTACGTAAGAGCAGAATAAGGGACTCTTTCTCCAAAAAAAAAAAAAATTATAAAAATGATTTAAAATGGGTCCTGAAGAGATTTTTTGTGGCGTCTGTGCGTACGTACGTATCTCGCATAACTCAAAAACAAGTAGCCTCAGAACGTTGAAATTTTGTATATAGGATTGCTATAACATGTATCCACACTGTTACTAGGCTCAGTGATCTCAGTTTTGTTTTATTCTTACGTGTTGGTAAATTGTGCATTTTTTGCTTTAAAAATGCTTGAATTATGTTGTTTCTATCTTCCGGTTAAGATTTTTATGCCTGCATGCAAGATTTGTAGAATTATCAACAATTTAAAAGTTGTTTCAGTGCGGCTAAGCATACTCATTTTTCTCGTCGTGGACATATTTGTTTACGTTCGAAACTTAGGAGAATGTTGGATTTGTTGCCAATCTAGAGAAATTAAGCTTCGCAACAACAAAGACAACGCCTTCTTTTATTATTGCGAATTAGATCACGCTTAATCCATTCTGAAATTTATTCGAGAAAATAACTGTTTAAGATTTACTTCGTAATTTTTAACAAAGATATTTTGAGTTTTTATGTATTTTTGCCTTGTCGCGAAGTGAGAACTGAATTAATTGAATGAGAAATACTGAATCGTCTGTGAAAAACTCTTTCTTCCCCCCCTTTTTTGTTAGTTTGATTTCTTTTACGCATCGTTTTAGATTTATTTTAGTATTTGAACAGAATATGGGTCAACGATTTGGTAATTCTCCAGATGTTGTACATAATTTTTGTGTGAGTTATAAAATGAATGAGATGTAACGCTGTTAAGTGAAGCTAGCGACGAGGTGTCACTGTGGTAAACAAATATAGTGAATTTTAAAGAGTGCATTTATTCTATTGTGGTTTATGAGCTATAGATGAAGTACATTTAATTCAATTCAATAAGTTTAAATGAAATGCAAAATGCGTATAATTTAATATTCCGTACAAGGAAGTCATGTGGTGTGCACATCAATTTTTTTATTCCAGGAGAACTGTTTCAAATTTTGTTATTAAACATCGTTGCAATTAAAACAGAACTATATTGGGCTGAAGTAATCTTTTTAGTTTCTCATGATCAGATCATATTTCTCAACACTGCATATCTGTTGAGGGAAAAACAGACAATCCTCTCTCACTTTTTACGGCTAAGGTATGTCAAATTTGGGAGGCTGTCCTGAAAACATGAGAGTTTTTTGCTTTTTAATTATCAGATTATTACTGAATTATTTTAACTATGCTGAGTCATGTACCTCTCCATCAGCTGTCATCTGACAGATATTACACTAGAATAGCTCATAGTAATTTACCCAAAAAATTGCAAAAAATTTGAAAAGTGTTTTAGTTTTACTTTTACTTACCTTAATTTTTGTAATTTTGTAAGTTAGCTTAATTCTCAAATGCGTCTTGCGTGTCCACTATAAAATGGCGTTTCACTTTTCATATTGTGTCCACCAAATATTAGAGATCTGCATTACATTTAAAGAAATTAAATAATGAAGAATTCGCATGAATGTGATGAATGTGTGTATATGTTTCTTGCACTTTGAAAAAACAACGGCACCTAGAGACGTCAAATTTTGAATAACGTAGTTCTGCACTCGAATATGGGCATCTGGAAGCCCAAATTTTGAATTTTGAATTTGTTCTATTATCTATTTCCTATTTTGTAAACTTTAGCGAATTTTTTATTAAGAAATTTTCAGCAGTGGCAACACTGTAAGGGAGGAAAAAAAATATCTTCAGAGACTGTGTATCGGAAATTCCAAAGATATGCTCTTTTTAAATATTTTGTGATATTGCTGTTGAATTAAATTTTATGGTTTAAGTGCGAAAAACAGGATATGTAATAAATAAAAGTAACACACAAAACTTTAAAAAAAAAGAGTCCCAAAGCCCCTTTGGGTGTAATATGAAATCTGAAAACTTTCGGATTTTTTACTTTTTTTTAGGTAATACTTTTGCTAGTAGTAATTTTTTTTCATATATTTATTGTATTAAAGTAGCAAAATAATAATTTTTTTCTTTCATTATCTATAAGTTTATGACGTATATTCTCCCTCCTACCAGCATGCCTTCGTGGCGTAACGGTAACACTCTCGGCGCGTATTCGAGAGGTCAAAGTTCGAGTGCCGGCAAGGGCATTGCTTGTTTTTCATATCTCCTGCTTCAAAACAACCTAATGACTGTACAAGGTAATTACGAGAGGTTACCTTGAAGCCCACGAAAATTATATATGATAGGTACTTTCTCTAGTTCACTGACGAAAAAACGTTTCGGAATGAAGGTAACATTTATGTATTTGTAGGTATTGCATTACTTATTCAAGACTTACATGTAAGGAGAATTATTAAATATTAATGACGAAAACGTCTTAAATAAATAAATAAATAAAATCTGAAATTTTTCAGATTTTATTTCTACGTTGTCGCTGAGCTCGCTGTCTACAGTCTGCTCTTGCACTCACTCCTTCTCCCCTTTTTTTCCCGTTTTTTAGCTTTATTGTTAAGCAACGTTTTCTTCGCACTTATGCCTCATACAATTCAACACGAAAATCACAAAATTTTTAAAAGCTCCATAGCGGCACATGTTTAGAATTCCCGATGCAGTGTTAAGTGATTGGATACATTTTCGTATTTCTTTTTTTCCCAGTCTTTTCTCAGTTCATCATATGAATATTCAGTTTTTCTTAGTAAGATGACAAACAATTTTGTTGTCTTTTTATTATGAACTTTTTACGAGTTAACTTTGTTTATTAAATATCGCTTTCTTCGCAATTACGACACATAAAATTCAAATCAACAAGAAAATTACAAAATATTTAAAAACAGCATACCTTTATAATTTCCGACAGACAGTTTTGCGTGACTGGAGATAAAAGTATTTTATTCCGTAGAGTGTTGCTACTCCTCGCTTTAAAATCGTTGAGTTTGTTAATCAAAAACTCATTTAAAGTTTTAAGAACTATGAAATAAACTAGGGGTCGGCAACCTTTTTCGGCCGCGGGTCAAAATCAACCAAAATGCGAGTATTAAAGAGACGTTTGGGTCAGAGATATTTTCGTATGAAAACAGTATTTTAGTAAATAATAAGATATATTTTATTAAGAAAATAATTACAAACATAGTTGAATAAACTTTATTTATAAACTTTCTCTATGATATCAATGGCTTCCCTGATAATGATTTTGTGACGTCAGTTTAGTCAAGTCTGGTTTATAGTTAGTCGTTTTAGGTCGAACACAAGCATCTGAATTTTCAATAGTTAACCTGCTCCTGTTTTTGCTTAAAATAAATTTCATTTGTGAAAGTATTTGCTCACATTTATAAGTGGACCCGAATGTGGACAAAATGGCAAAGGCAAATTTTTTTAATGATGAAAACCTCGTAGGAAGTGATGCCCAACATGTTGATATCATGAGAAAATGGTTATCTTCTGTATTTTCCAAATCGTTCGCAATTTCTTGAATTTATCCGTCCATAATGTTGAACTTTTAAAATCAATCATTTCTAAACTAAAATTGTCAATTCTTAGATATTCAAAATACTGCAAATTTATAATATTTTCTTCTATTTCATCGGGCTTTATTATAAATGTAAACATTTCTCCATGTTTCTTAAGATTTTGAAACCGACTTTCATATTCACTTTTAATGACCGAAATCCAAGTTTCAAACAGATTTAGATTGCGTTCATCGATATTTTCTTTTTCGTGTTCCCTTTTTAACGAGGGAAAGATACGAAATTTTTTAGTTTTTATGTCAGTTTCAAATAATATCAATTTTGAAGTAAAACTCTTCCATTCCTCATACATTTTCAAAATTGTGTGGTTATTTCCTTGGAGTCGTACGTTGAATGGTTCATTATGTCTGTTAAAAACAAAAGTCTTAAAAACCATTGTTTATCATTGAGTTCGAGATCATTTTCACCGATTTCGTGAAGAAATATTTATATACCACCAAAACACTCGACAAATCTAATAAGAACTTTGCCCCGACTTAACCATCGTATTTCAGAATGTAATAACAAATCTCCATATTTCGATTCAATTTCCTCCAAAAAAGCTTTAAAGCGCCTGTGTATTAATGCTGATCGCGCTATTATCATGTTTACGATCTTAACAACTTTTTCCATTACATCCTTAAGCTGTTGTGTAGATGATGCCTTTGCAAATAAATGTTCATCATGTATGATACAATGAAACGATAAAAGTGAACGGCCAAGCTCATTTTCCATTAGTTTTACAAATCCAACAGTTTTTCCTCTCATACTTGGAGCACCGTCAACAAGCGCCTGTGTATTAATGTTATTATCATGTTTACGATCTTAACAACTTTTTCCATTACATCCTTAAGTTGTTGTGTAGATGCACATTAGTTTTACAAATCCAACAGTTTTTCCTCTCATACTTGGAGCACCGTCAGTTGTTATGGAAAACAATTTACTTTTTAAATCCAATACTTGCCCATTTTTGAAATTTGTAAACTCTTGTACTTGACGAAAAATATCAGTGCCTTTAGTGGTGTCATTCATTGAAGCAAGACCGCATAGTTCTTCATTGACATTCGAGCTATTTATTGATGCAAATCTAATAATTATTGCAAGCCTAATTGATGCAAATCTAATTATTGCAAGCCTACCAGTACTATTTATGTCGGTACTTTCGTCAACTGCAATGCTAATTATGTCACAAGATAACAAATCATTTTTGACCTGTTCCTCAATATTCTTGGCCAATTCGTCAACTACAATGCTAATTATGTCACAAGATAACAAATCATTTTTGACCTGTTCCTCAATATTCTTGGCCATATCTTCAACGCGACGCTGGATTGTTCTAGCTGACAATGGCATTTCTTTGATTCTCTCAATTATTTGTTTTTTATTTGCGAAGTAAGTGTTCGGAACAATTTATGAATGCGTTTTCAAAAACTCGCCGTCTACAAGTGGTTTTCCGTTGGTATCAATGCTAAGAGCTGCAACAAAGCTGGCAGACGTAGCGTGATTTTGCTGGTAACAAAACTCTTTAAGAATTTATTTTGTTTTCCAAAATTTAATACACGTTTAGCAACGTATTCAGATTTATCTTCATTTGCCATTTCACTCACATCTTTATGTTTTGAAGAAAAGTGTCGCTCAATATTATAAGTCCTGGCGGTAATTATATCTGTACATAAAGTACATATCAATTTGTCACCATTTTCGATACACCCATACTTTTCTGTCTACACATCTTGAAATAATCTCTTTTTTGCTTTTTGTTCGTTCATAGTAATTTTTTTAAATAATAATATTTATTTCACTAGGTCAATATTATTGTGCTACTGTACTACACATGCTATAACTATAACTGACATACAACTGAGATAACGACGCGCGTGTCCAGAAATGGTAAAATTTGTTCAGACAATGTAGCTGCATTCCTCATACTATCGGCCGATTCCATATCCAGTCAGGCGGGGGTGGGGCGCGCGTCCAGGAATGGTACAATTTGTTCATACAATGTCGCTGCATTCCGCATACTATGGGCCGATTCCATATCCAGTCAGGCGGGGTCGGGGCTTTAACTGATATTTTTATATGTTATACTGGATTCAAATTTGGTACGTTCATAACTTTGCAACAAATATTTTTTGGGAAAAAGAAAAAATGTTTGTATATCTTTATTTTCGGAACTAAGTCGGTCACTTGAAATTACCAAATGGGTCACTCGGTGACCCCACGGGTCATAGGTTGACGACCTCTGAAATAAACAATAAAACAATTTCAAAATTAAAAATTCGGTCTTCCAGGCGCACATGTCCGAACGCAGGACTACGTTATTTGAAATTATTTGAAAAATATTTTCAAAGACACTGGCTAAGAGAAGGACATTACAAACCACATATAAATCGTAGTAAGAACCGAGAATGGTAAGATCAGAAGTTTTGCAAAAGATCTTGACATAAGAGTATATTTCTCTTTGCTGATGGGCTGTTCTGTAAGTTTGGAATAAAATGCGGTTGGTAGAGGCATTCAGACTCATCAAAATAGAAGAAGTCAATATATTCATACGGATTCCAACTTTTAAAAAGAAGGAAAACCACAATCATCTAATAATAATAATAATAATAATTAATCTGAAGGCTTTTAAATTTTACATTATCCCAAAGGGGCGTTTCTTTAACGTTTTGTGTATTACCTTTATTTATTAAATATCATGTTTTTCGCACTTAAACCATAAAATTCAGTTCAACAGCAATATCGCAAAATAATTTTAAAATGAGCGTTTCTTTAGAATTTCCGATACACAGTCTCGCACGCTGGGGATCAAAATATTGTATTTTACTATAGTGTTGTCATTTCTCGCTTTGCAATTGTTCAGTTCGTTAATTAAAAATTCGTTAAAGTGTTATAAAATATGAAATCGATAACAAATTTCAAATTCCAAATTTGGGCTTCCGTATTCGGTAGAAGATTACGTTATTCAAAATTTAATAGCTCTAGGTACCGCTATTTTATCCCAGTGCGTGAAACATACACTTATGAAGATTCTTCATTATTTAATTTCTTTAAATATAATGCAAGGCGATAATATTTGGTAGCAACAATTTGAAAAGTGAACCGACATTTATAGCGAACCAAGGTAAAATGCCAAAACGAAATTAATAGTCCTTCGGGGGAAAATTGCCCTTTTGGACTAACAATAATAATAAACATTTAAAGTTCTAATAAAGGAGAAAAATAATTGTTTTAAAAAATTATCTTTCCTAAATAGGAGTTCCATTTTCTCCCCAGAAATGTGTACGCGTGAAACCGAATTGATCCTTTTCCAAATTCGCAATGAAGTTCTCTAAGCTAGCGTTGAGGAACTGAAGGATGTCAGTAAATTTGCAGATAGTACTGTCAGGAGGGTGTAGGTTGACAGCCATCTTACATCTTTGATCAAATATGTTACTCAGAGATATTTAAAGTACTCAGAGATACTTAGATTTAGTTTTAATTTTAAGTTCTACTTTTGAGCTCAGGCCATAAATGCCGACTGATTTGTAAGCACCAGGTGGGCTTTCTGTTCAAACTATTAAGTTTTTAATGAAAAGAGTCTTTTATATTCTTAGTACAATTCTGTTTGCATATCTAGACATAGCCATAAGTCACTTACGTCTACATTACAGTATTGACTTAGTGTTTGTTACCAAAACAGTTGAGACTCCACACTGGCGCCCGGTATATGATCTATTATAATATGTGATCTGATTTCAAGATGCTTTCAAATTTGCGTAAAACCGGGAGACGTTTCGAAAACAGCATTTATCACAAAGTCAGGCGTTTATTCCGTCTGGATTATGCGAAGCTTCCGCGAATTTTCAAAGTGCCGTTGACATAATTTTGAGACCGGTCCTAAGGTAAAAGCAAGTTTATTTATTTGGATGATGTAATAATTAATAGTGAGACAAGTGACGAACACATTAAAGACTTACACGAAGTATTTTCGCTTCTAACCGAAGCAGGAATAAAAGAAAATGCCTCAAAAGGTAAATCTGCGGCACGAAATTCGTTACTTAGGGGTTATAAAATATCGAAAAAGGGAATTGAAACAAAAAATTCAAAAGTAATAAATAGCTTAAAAAATTACCCTCCACTTAATGCTGCAAAGAAGTTATCTTCAGTTTTAGGCATGTGTCCATATTATAGGACTTTCTTTTCTTTTTAATTTCGCTAAAATAGCTGAGCCCTTGTTAACGTTTAAAAGAAAAAAAGCCAGATTTAATTGATCGACGTAGACAAATACTGCCTTCGCTGAGGGTGCTTCTGATTATTCAGTAGGTGTTGTTTTCACTAAAAAATTTCAACCGGTTGCATGCCTTATAGAAACTCTGAATTCTATACAGAGAAATTATGCGGTTACTGAAAGGGAAATCCTAGCAGTTTTGTTAACAGTTCAAGAGTTTAGAATACATTTTGAGAAAGCTCCCGTAACAATATATTTCGATGATGCGGCTATGGATCGTTTGTACTCAGGAGAGAATTTATAGCCAAGATTGATTAGATGGGCCTTTAAACTTCAAAACTTCAACGTAATCATTAAACATATACCTGGAAAGGAAAATGTTGTGGCTGATGCGTTATCAAGAATAAAATTACATGAAAAGCGGAATTTTAGCATCAAGACAATACGGCAATTAGGAATAGAGCCGAGAATTATGAAGTCATCGAAAATCTATGATACTGTGCCAAAATTATTAATGGGAATCACTAATTCAGACCGGTTATCCCAGCCTGTTTAAGCCTGAGCATTTTGCAGGAATTGCATGATTCGCTAATTTCAGGCCATCACCTTGGAATAAGAAAAACAGTACAGCGAGTTTGCAAAGCATTTTTTTCCACAGCTACACAGTTCGCTAATCAGCCGTGCGATATTTGCCAGTTAGTTAACGACGTTAATTATAGACCGGCCGGGTATCTAAATAGCATAAAGTCCACTTTCTCAAATGAATTAATAGGAATTGATTTATTATGATCATACCACGTAGTAAAATCATAAGCAACTATATAAATAATAATAATGAATAAATATATTTTAAAATTTGAAGCTCCGTTAAAAGGAATTTCGGATAATCGAAAACATTTCGTTAATAAAAAATTTGAGGAACTATGAGCAAGGAATGCCATAGGGCATTTAAAAATGGTACCTTATCAGTAGCAACCAAACATACCAGAGCGGGGAAATAAGAATATAAATTATGCGCGGCTATGTAAAAAACATTACATGCCCTGGGATGACTGTGTTAATGAATTAGCTTTTGCTTTAAGATCGACTAAACACAGCACGACAGGAATTATTTCTTGGAAGAAAATTAATTACCCAGCTATATAAACTATTTTTTGTACAGAAAAGGGCACCAAAGTTTAAGATGGCTGACATGCAAAAATTACTAGACGAGGTTACTAAAAATTCCGATATGGCAAAAAGTAAACAGAAGCTCTCCTGCGATAAAAAGGGTACAGACTATAATTTCAAGGAGGAAGATAAGGTTTTGAAAAGAAAGCATTCGTTGTCATGGACAGTAAATGGGCCCAACGGAGAAGGTGCGGTCCAGACTTTGAAGAGCCATATGTAATTGAATATATACCGGAAGCAGGCATATATTTAAAGAATAAAAATGGGGAACAGGTTGTTGCTAACGCAGACCAGATAAAGCGCTGTTATAATCGCGCTGACATACCTATGCTTAAAGATATTTTGCAGGAATCACTGAATACCAGCAAGGCAGTACCAGTGGCAAATTTCTAGCTATATCGGAAGTACATGTCCCTGGAAACAAAAAAAAGGGACTGTAAATCATGAAAAGGAATCCAAGGAGGAATCTCCAAAAGGACAAGAATGGCAAAAGCAATAAGTCCTAGGCTTAAAAAGTAACAGAATTATAAGATGGGTATAGAAAGTTCGATATTTCAAGAGATCCAGCAAGCAAGTAAAGGACAGTTGATGCATGTTCAGAGATCGGGCAAGAGTTCAGTTACGATTATAAAGCTCAAAGGCATTACTGTACCTCTACAGCAAAAATGTGCAGCGAAACAGGATTCACCACAGCAGAGGAGGCCGCGAAAGTTCCAGATCCGCTCCGCCCAAATTATCGGCAAGAGGCCAAGTAGAGACAGCAGTTCCTAAGTCAGTTCCCCAGATTGCGAAGCGGGCTGCAGAATCAGAGTCCTCCCAACTTCAAAGAAGAATCGGGAAAAACCAAGGTACAATCCCGAAGACGAGAATGCCTCACCAATCAGAGTGTGAAACACTGCCTAGGAGACGTCTTCATTTACACCAACCAAGGATATATCCAACCTGCTATACGATATTGTTATTTATTTTGCTTGTTGTTCAGTTGCTTTTTATTTTATGTTTTTTCTTAAGAGAGGTAATTTCAGCTGCTGTTAAGTGATAAGAACCTCTGAATCAAGTAAACATTTATTTAGGTTAGTCTAGAAATGTAAATTTTGTTTCAGTCCAATAAACTGATTCTGAGAAAATTCTGGCGAAATTGTAAAGTAACTTAAATATTCAGTTTGGACGTTGATTCTCAGCGTACCAGCATGTTATTCCTCCCTCATCAAGAAAAAGGATCATTACAGTAGTGGAGGCTTAAGGGCTTGGACGGGCATTACGTTAGATGGCCGCATACCCCTGCATGTGTTTGACAAAGGCTCCTTGACTACTATGGAGGTATAAAAAGGAGATCTTAGAACCTTATGTTCAAATTTGCAGGGGCAGAGTTGGTCCTTGGGTTCTGTTAATGGACAGCAGCGCTTATCCACATAGGGCTCACCTGGTCGACGATTACCTGGAAAGAGAGGATATTCGCGGCATGGATTGGCCAACCAGATCTCCTGACCTTATTAGATCATGTCTGGGGGTTCAGAGCGATCCCCCTCTGAGGACCATCGCGTAAATGAAAACTGCCTTGCTGCAGGAGTGGATTGACTGCCACGGGGACTCCTCAGCTGCCTCTTGTCCAGAATGCCGTCACATTGCGGGACCTGTCTGGCTGTGAAAGAGAGCCCATATCCCATATTATACTCATTTTAGACATCCTTGCACTAGCGAGTTTTACTGATAATCATGAATACATAAAATTACTTTTGAATCGTCTCTTTCTCTGTTATAAATGTATATTCATACGAAATTTCATTAAAATCTGTCAATTAGTTTTTCAGAAATTCGACATGATGTGCAAATTATCTTACTTCTGCACGCCAGTGTATTATTAACAGGAACATACACTGAGACTGCGAGACACATACATATATACAAAGAGATTCTTCGTCATTTAATAGTAGAGATGTGTAATACGGCTCTAAGCCACTGTACTTCGTCACAACTGTAAAATGTCCTTTTAAGGAACTTGAATTTAGCAAAGAAGAAAAGGTTTAATGAAATCCAAAATTAAAAGGAATTTAAAAAAAAAATAGTAATAATAATAAATGTCTCTACAAATGATAAACTGAAGAGAATGTGAGGTAAGAGGAGGCGCAAAGAAGATTTAACTGAAGTTTTGTAAGATAGATTCTGAGCAGCAAAAGTACTCAGGTCGCAGAATATTCTAGGGGCATAAATATATTCACTCAGAAGAGATTACTCCAAAAAATATTTCTCCAGAACTCTTCGCCAATGTACACTTTGATACTTCAATCGGAAAAGCACCAGGGAAAGAAACGCTAAAAGCCTGGAAAACCTCTGCCTCCCGAACCATCAATTGATTCCTACGCCAATAAAAACCAACAGGCGTAATGAACGTCAAAAACCGGTATGCAAATCAGCCAACATTACACACACCTTTTTACGCTGGCTCTTACCCACCCGATCCCAGTACCCCCTTCGTCCTGAAATCAATTACACTGATGGAACCCCCTCCACGGACACAGTGCCTGCGATCCATCTCCGAAGACCCCACCGCTCCCCACAAAAAGAACAAGGGGTGAAAGAGGGAAGTAACGGATCCTAATTACTTAAATGGTGGCAGGTCAGACCCCCCGAGGTTGAAAGCAAAAAGGGGAGGGGGAATTGTATCCGCTTCGGCGGTTTGTTGGGAAACAGGTGGATTGTATCCGCCTCTGGGGAGTCCCGGAGATGTTGAGCAAACAACTCAACGCTCTTCTCTCAAATCATGGGACGGGTTCTCACTTACGACAAATTGTTCCAGAGGCAGGGAAGAGGATTCTGGCACGCATTAAAAGAAGTGTTCCTGTCTTGGCGACTTCGAAGTCTTTCCATGCCAAACAAGTTAACGCAAGATGGAATGTATTTATCTTGTCTCTGAGGTAGTACAAGACAAGAACTTCCAACGTTCATGAACTATTGATTGGATGATAGTACTTAGTGAAAGAATGAAAAGAATGGCTGACACATATTTTCTTCCATAAAAGTTACTCTAAATAGGAAACATTTTATCATCTGTATCGTGCATTGATAGAACACATGGACAACTTCCTTCTTCAGTTTGTAAAATTTTCCAGAAAAGATTTTCCGTTATCGAGAAGGGTTGCAACGAAATAAACATTCTGAATGAAATCAACCAAATGCGTACGTTATTTTGCGCTATGCGTTTTGCATTACTAACTAGTTGCTATTCTAATCTTTATATAATGTTTGCAGAGGCATCTGAAATATTGTAAGTATCTTTCTGTTGTATTGCCTTACCAAAAAATCAGCTTGTACAGTAATTTGGTTTTACAATACCTCCGTTCTTTCAAACTCTTATTCTCTAAAATAACATTCATGGAGTATTCGAAGATTTCGATTTACATGATCATTTAAAAGTTTCCAATTTTACGCGGTAGGATGTGAATCATAATTATTGGAGTCTTTTTAGAATATCTCAGCCACGTTAATAACCATCAATGCAAGAAAATATTCAACAAAAAAAAGAAAGAAATAAAAAATTATCATGAGATTTTCTCTGCTGTTATGATTCTATCACAGGAGTTATACTAGAAAGAAGAACTTCTGGGCAACATATAAAAATAATTCTAAAAAATGAAAAAGTGGGCAGTCTAAGAATATTTTCACACATTAAGCTAATAAAGATGAAAGTACGTTTTAAAACAGGGGTGGGCAAATACTTTTAACCATGGGCGGAAAAGATCATTTTCGGTGAATCATGCAGAAAGGGGTGACGATCTTTTGTCTTGACCCTATTGTTTATGCGCAGGAGAGCGCCCAGACACTGTAAGTGGTTAGCAACGTTGACTGCTGTGCCTAAAAACGCAAGTTCGAACCCAGAAAAAGCATGAATGTTTTAAGCATATAGTGTCTGTAGACAAAGAGGGCACTCAAAATACAGGGAGAAACCACAGTCGTCTCGAAAGGCTGGTGGTAGGGGAAGAGAAGTCTTTCCTTTAATCGCCCAGCGAGGTATTCTCCTACAAAAGTGGGACTTCACTACATAGTTATTTAGGCTGAACTATGCCTCTACGACCAATCGTGAAATTCTGGTGTCTCGCCCGCTAGTACCTGTACTGATTTAGGGGGGAAAGAAAGGCAACCCCTCCTAGTAGAAATGTTTAAAAAATTGCATTAAAAAAATACCCGAAGCGATGTTTCCATTGATTCTCAAATGATTGACGCATATACTACATGTATTTCAGTCTCGAATAAAAATATTAGAGGTGAAATGTTTTCCTCTAAGCTCCTTTTTCTGGTTAGACTTTTTATCTCACCAATATTCATATGTCATTATTTAATTTCTAAGTTAGAGATGTCAGAAGTGATAGGACTATATTCTTTAGCTTTCTAGCATATCTAGTGCTCTCAACTTAGGTTGATCGCGTATATATGTGCATTAGATGCTCTCTCATGCTGCTGATTTTGGTAATTAGCGTACAAAATCGGGCGGGAAGGCGACGAAAATGTCGTTGCGGAAAGTTCATAACAGGCCAAATTAAGCATATAGAAGGGCCGCATTCAGCTAGCTGGCTAGTTATTGCCCACTACTGTTTTAAAATGATGTCGAAATCCCTTATGTAAAGCAAAAGATTCTTTTAAACATTAAAATGATTTAGCAGCAGCCTCTCGCAGTGTTCATGCGATCATCGTTTTATACTGACACGTCGTTATGAAATGGACAAAAACACATTACAACTCTGGTTTTGTTCTGGAAATGTTCATGAAACACCTTCGCGTTGTTTTATAAATATGATATATAACACTGTATTTGGAAAGGGGATAGTTTTAAAGCATCTTCGATTTCGTTCACTAGTACTTTTGCGTTCGGCTAAAATTGACAGTCATGAGCTATAAATTGAATGTATATCGCCAAATCATGGTGGTGGAGAATCATCATCCACCACCTTTTAGTTCGGGAGCCATTGTAGATACATTAGGTTATTTCGATGTCAGAAAGCTGAAGAAATGAGCAATGCCCTCGCCGAGACTTGAACCACGGACCTCTCGAATACACGCCTAGCGTACTGACCACTACACCACGAAGGAATGCTAAGAAGGCGGAAGAAATACCTTATATTCTTTTAAAAGGATAGTTTTCTTCGTTGAACCCGCTTTATACAGCATGCATCATAATCACAATTCAAATAATTGCACATAAAAAACTTAAAGATAACAATTAAACTAAGAATATGAAAAAAAATTAAAAACAATGGTTTATTATTATTATTTGTATTATCTTTACCCTGCCCCTGAAACTTTAGTATAATACTTTATACTAATCAGTATAATAATAATATAATAATTTGTATAAAATTTATAATATTAATATAATAATTTATAGTAATACTTTAGTTTTAGGTGTAAATTTGTCTTCTCCAGGAGGAGGAGGAAAAAGTTGCCATTTTTGTTTAATTTATCCAAAGAGGTACGACTTCCGAATACTAAAATTGGGAGTACAGCATCTGTCAAATAATATCCAAAAATGTTATAAATAGCTTATAAATTATTTTTTTGCAGTAAAGAGATTATGAGCAGTTCTTAAAAATATGAGAATATCTATTTATATGTTTTTTGATATTCCTTCGTTAAATTAGTTTCAATTCAACGTTTTCAAATAATATGGCTCATCAGCATTCGAGCGTTAAAGTCGCCGAACACTGGTAGTTCGGTCGGGGGTTCGATTTCTGGCAAACGGGAAGGGTGCATGGATGTTTTCATGATTATCCCCCTGTGCAACCTATGTACGAGTCAGTTTCTCTTAGAAAGTTCTTCAAAAAGGCATCCTTCCCTTTAGATAGACAGCCTTCGAGTGCTTTGCCATAATTAAATAAACCAAACCAAACTTTTGAAGGATACCTTTCCTCGTCATTTAATGTTATCATTCAGTTAATGTTATCGAAATAGCCGCAAACAAACGCGAGCACATTAAAAGGCACTTATTGTGTCAGGAATAATGATATAAGTACACAAGTTTTACGGTCATAAATAAGTCAATTACAAAGATGTTGTGTTTTAAATATGTTATATTCTGACACCTTAAAGCTATTTGGCTCTTTAAGGTATTTAGTGTTCTTTATACATAATAGTAAATGCGTAATACATAAACATTTCTTTAATCTATATTTATATAGTAGCTTAAAATTTTGTAAAGCAAATTCATAATCATTGCCACTACTCCAAAGTTATCGAAAGATCATCAAGACCTAATTTTATGCGAAAGTACCATTAAACTGTACATACTGCTATTACTCATTCAGTTATGAACGTTCCTTTGTGCAAAAGGAACGACGTCTGTGTCTTTTTGACGTCTGTGTCATATGCAGAAGTACCATTAAAGCGAAAAAAATTACATATGCATTTGCTTAAACTCTTTTACAAACCTGCCAGTTCATTTCACTGAATGGGTTATTTCAGTAGTAAAGATAAATAGATAAATGCTAGAGCTCAATCTTGTTTTTCCATTAAACATTCCAATCGGATAACATTTGTACATTTTGCTATCAGCGATAAACATGCAATGGAAAAAACTGAAAAAAAGAAAAATCCTCGAGTTTTAGATCTGAAACTCGTTTACATTAGAATTAGAAAATGTAAAAAGTCATTATGGGCATAATACGAATATCTAATGGATTTGAAATAGGTTAACGATATTGAAATTGCTCCCGGCAAACTGGTAATTGGCTCCAGACGACAAGTTGGGAACGTCTGATGGCTTTTCTTTAATGCATATTCATATTCCAACAGAATGAAAGTAGGTTACTTCAACTCATTAGTTTAGCTTAAATTATAAATGACGTAAGGATTTAACTGAGATTATTTTTATTTCATTATCGAAAAAAACAACTATTGAGAGACATTAAAATTTTAAGTAATCGGGCTATGTTTTTGTATGAAACTGAAACAAACGAAGATACAAAAATTTTATGTTTTACATTTGAAATCATTATAGCAGTTACAGAACGATCAGAATACTTGGTATGTATACGAATACGAAAAATAGTTATTTAATTTAATAATAAAAATCTTCTTTAGAGCAATATTTTAAGAGTAATAGTGTCCTTTACAAAATAGCTGCTTGATTTAGTAATAACAATTCTTTTTTTACAACTTTCTTTGCCTGTCGGTATATTTGTTTTTGATAATTTTGAGAACTTTTAACGATTTTCTCCTCTTTTTTAAAGAGTGTTACAATTAATTATGATAATCTTGATTAATCATACGTATCGAAGCTCGATAATGTTTACTACTTAAGAGGATTTCCAATAATAATTCTTGTGATTATTATCCACACATAATTGCTTTGTTTCTTAATGTTGACTTTTAATTGTCATTAAATTTGTCGATATTTCATTTCAGAACATTTAGATGGATTATATGTAATTTTTTTAAATGTAGCCTAAATCAGTGGTTCTCAGCCTGTTGTGCTCCCTGCGGCCCTTTCACCATAGATCAATCGTCCTTTCCTTCTTTCCCAAAATTCGAAAATTACCTATACATTTAATTCCATTTAGATTATTTTTAACGTCTGTTACAAATTAAGCAACAAAAAGGTGTAGAAAATGTTGATAAATACCAGCTATGATAAATACTACATGATAAATGATTTAACAGCTAAATAAAAGGCTGACAATATTTCCCTTCCCTCCCCCGAAACGAAGTAATTCCGTCCCAAGGGAGAATTACCTTTTGGTTTAAAACTCCCGGTATAGATTATAAGAAGTAATATTACTTATATTACTAGCAAATACATAGAATTTAAATGTAATGTAAACAAGTGTTTCTTAAATTTTTCACTCGTCATCCATTTTCATTTCCTTAGCGATTTCCCTGTCTATCCGCCGTTTCAGTTATCAGCAGTTTACAAAAATCCTCAGAGATGCGATAAGAATAAATAAAAATGAGTAAAGCGCCATTTACTTTCAAAAAATCAAATGAAAGCTAGCCGTAACACACCGAAATGCTACAACCTCAGATGCATTCCATGCTATTTTCTTCCTACAACAATTGCAACAATAATCCGCATACGCGCTTCAGAACCAATGTAACCAGATGCACTGAGATATGGAACATGAAAATGGTCTGTGTGGAAATTTGAGTGTTTTTTCAGATTAAAGGTTATCTTTCAGACGTTTACTTTCTCTACTGAATGATATAAATATCCAGTGCAAGGGACTGCGGTACAGGAGTCAAACAGCTCCCAGGTGTCCAAGGAAAAAATTATTTTATATCTCTCACCACGAGGAATAGTAAATTTCAGTCACGTTTCAGTTATGCGTGGTTCAACAACAGAGGGAAAAATTTCTTTAAAGTTTCAAAACTAATTCTGAGAATCTTTAGTTAGCTGCAACTATTTTATTTATTCTAATCTGCATACGTTTTCTTTCATCCCCTTCGTTTCAAGTTCCATGATACTGGAAACTCCTTTTCTTCCAGAGATTTAAGTGGATATTTAAAGAGACAAAAGTCGAAATTTGACATTAAATTAGTCAGTAAATTAGAAATTAAACCTAGATTTTAAAAATTTTTATATTACTTCCTATTTTAAGTGCTCTTCCATGTATGAACGTATAGCAATCGTCAGGACTTTATGTGCGTAATCAGGAATGAAACCACGGGATGAATTTCTCTTTAACAAGGACCTTGAGCAACTATCACAA
Organism: Stegodyphus mimosarum; assembly: GCA_000611955.2. NCBI lineage: Eukaryota > Metazoa > Arthropoda > Arachnida > Araneae > Eresidae > Stegodyphus > Stegodyphus mimosarum. The sequence continues at coordinate 611,935 of KK113780.1, forward strand.
CTAAACCACATTGCTCAACTTAGTTCCTTTGCTGATAGAGAGCACATGGATGGATAGTATCGGAAGGACTTATACTCCTCTTTTCCAACTATTAACTTCTAAACAACTTTGGGATCCACGAGACTTTGAACTTCATAAAAACTAGGCAGTTGTAACTCCATGCCTGATCTAGGTGTCTAGCCTGAGATCTGGGATTTAAGTTTGAATCTTGTGTATAAAGTTGTAGCGTTATTAGGTTCTATTTTGAAGAAGGAGGTGTAAGAAATGTGCAACATCCTCGCCGGGACTCGAACCTGGCCCTCTCGAATACGCGCCGAGTGTGCTACCATCATACCCCAAAGGCGTGCTGGAAGGAGAAAGAATATACCTTATACAGTATAACAAGAAAGAAGTGTTTGTGATAGAAGCAAACCACCATTCTGTTCTATCCGTAGTAGCTGATAAGTTCTTATTTGCTTTTCTGTTATATTTAAAAATGTGTGTGGAAGATAACACAACTGAAGTGTGCACATAATTAAAATATTTGCGCATCTTGGAGTTGAAATCGCTATAGTAAACTCCGCTTAATGGGATCACAATGAATGTTATCATTCGGATATTGTTCTCGATTTGCCGAAGTTCCGGACCGTTTGCGTAACAAAACATGGAAAACACATCGCTTATTATGATCAACAATTATGTTAATATGATCAAACTATTACAGAAAAATGTTTTGTACTCACCTCACCAAATAAAAGATCACTTCACCAAATAAAATCAAAATACGCTACAAAAATTATCGAGGGACAGAAAAATGTCGCGAAGTGAGGGGTTAAATCCACAAACAACTTGGTTTCGATTTGAAACAACCATTTAAAATTAGGCAAAGAAGCAGCATTAATCTGACGTAGATTTTGAATAACTCTGACATTTTAAGGGAGATCAGAAACAAATCTTTATTCTTCAACAGGTTAAAAAAAAAAAAAAAAGAGAGAGAGAGAGAGAAAATTTTGAAGCATTTTCCCTTTTCCTTTGAAGAAGAAATTCCACGAAAACATCTACAACAAACTAAAGTTGTTTTTTCCTTAATTTAAAGTTTTACATTGGCATGCTTTTTCCAATTGAGAGATGCCTTCCGAATATTAAGATTAGGGATACAACCTTGGTCGATTAATTTCCGGAAACTTTATGAATAGTGCGTAAATGAACTTTTGCATTAAAGACAGTATGAACAATTCATAAATAAACTTTATATTATCCTAATTTTTCCTAGTTTAAATACTGTGAAATACCTATTTATTTATTCTTGATATTTTTACATTAAATTAGACAATCCCATTTCTATTTTGAAGGATGTTTTGCCATTATCATTTAATGTTATCATTCGTTTCATGTTGTCAAAAGAGCCGTGGACAGACATGATCACATTAAGCGACTTCTACCGTATAGTCAGATTGCTTTTCATCTCTAAACATTTTTTATTTGAGTGTACAAGTACGTTTTTCTTGTGGTGTTCTGTTATCGGATTTATACATGCAATAATTATAGTTTGCGAAAGAAATTTGTATGCAACTGGAAAGATTTTTCAGTTTTCGTGTTATATTGGGAATGGAATTTTATATACAATAATGCGACTGACTTGCTGCTGAGGGTTTTTGGAACTCCAGTCATGACATCTGGAATTTAAGCGCGAATAATGCACTTTATTTTCTCCTTTCAAGTGGAATTTATCAGATAAGAAGATATATCGACGAACAATGTCCCAGACGCAGCAATAAAGTAGGAATGGGCGAAGACCGGCAGCTGCGAAGGATGGATTTGCAGAGTGTGGAAGTCTTCATCAATTGAATCAGGAAGAGCTGACCTCACACCCCTTTATCCGTTTACTACGGAGGGTGAGGTGCAGATTGCTCTTTCGCTCTAACCCATTCACCGTCACTTGCTCCCCGTTTAGCTGATGAATCGAGAAAGTTTTTGCCCGTTTGGATTTCTACTGGCACAAATTGGGTTACCGACGACGCAGATAGCTTTCTCCTGAGTAGCTTAAAGGACTTATTCGACATAAATCATTGCATTACTTATAAAGCTCTGGACACAGCTTAGAGCGCCTGTCTGTCATCTTAGCAACAAAAGCGCAAAAGCAGATCAAGAGTCCTTAAAACGAATTATGCAATAGAATTTAAAGCCACTTGTTTTATATCTTGAACTGTGACTAATAACGGAATTCTCCTTCGAATAATGTGGCAATTTCTAATGATTCAGTTGCATTCAGTTATTGAATTCTTTAACGCAGGTACCAGAAGGACAGGCCAGAAGAAAATGCTTTTAGAGAAATATATTCTAACAAACTGAAAGGATTCATTGATTTTAACTGTAACGGTACCACATCCACAGCTAAATGAAGCGCATGACAAATACCGCATACATAAATGAGCTTCTGCCGTATTTTAGCATCCGTTGGATCCATTGTACAGCATTCCATATCATTATTAAATATAAATAAGTGATAGATATGCGTTTTAATGTAAGGGATATTTTGTTTCTATAGTGTATGTCAAAGGGGTTGAAATGAACGTCGCAAGAAAAATTATTTTTTATAAATTAGACAAAACTGTGTCTTAGATTAATATATTACTTTTAAGTAAAATTTCTGCGCATTTTTATACCAGTCTCTAACTTAATCAGAAAAAAAAAACATTCTTCTCCATTTTGGCAAAATTACGCCAGTTAAAGAACTAGGTAGAAAAAGAAATCTAAAAGGACTCATATCTTAACGTCGCACCAGAGAGTTTGTTAGTCCAAATGGCGTTCGTCCGAAAGGGCTATTAATTTCGTTTTGACATTTAGTGGCGTTTCACTATAAATGTCGTTTCACTTTTTAAATTATTGCCACCAGATATTAGAGCCCTGCGTGATATTTAAAGAAATTGAGTAATAATGAAGAATCTGCATAACTGTATGTATGTTTCTCGCATTGTGATAAGAAAAGGTATCTAGAGCCGTCAAATTTTGAATAACATAATCCTCTACCGAATATGGGCATCTGGAAGCCCAAATTTGAAATTTGAAATTTGTTTCATTATCTATTTCATATTTTGTAAATCATCTATGAATCTTTTATCAAGAAATTCAACAACTTCAAAGCGAACAGTGGCAACACTAAAATATTTTTATCTCCTCCGCGCGAGACGTAAGACTATTTGGATGCGAGACCCTTTGAACGTAATAAAAAATCTGAAAATTTTCAGATTTTTTTCCCTTATTTTTTTTCCGCTGAGCTCACAGTTCACCATCAGCTTTTAGACTCACTCCTACTAACAGAACTTTTTCTCTGTCTCTTTCCATGCTCCCTTTTTATTTATAAACTTTATAATTAAACATAATTTTTTTGCATTAACACTACATAAAATTCATTAGTAAAAAAAATTAAAAGCTGAATATTTTTAGAATTTCCCATAAAAGCGCTAAGTGTTGCTCCACATTTGTCTATTTTTTCAGTCTTTTTTCAGTTAATTATATCAATGTCCAGTTTTCTTAACAGTATGACCTGCACAACATTTTTTGTCTTTTTATTATTAACTTTTTTCGACTTTATTAAAAATCGCTTACTTTGCACTTACGCCACATAAAATTCATCAGGAAAATCACAAAATATTTACAAACAGCGTGTTTTTCAGATTCTTGATAGAGTGTTAAGTGTTCCTATATATTTTATTTTAATATTCTCAGTATTATTTCTTTAATAGAGATAACATTGGGTGGCAAACTCTTTTATTTAAAAAGGGATATGGAGAAAAAAATCAGAATGCTAATAAAAAATAATGATATTATTTTAATTAATTAATGATTATTTAATAATTAATGATATTATTTTAATTAATGATTGATTGAGAAAAGAAACAACAGTTATAGTAGCGTTGTTTATTAAGCGAAATAGAAAGAAAAGGATTAAAAACAATAAGAAAAATATTTTAAGCACTTTTATAAGAACATGAGTGGGATTAAAATCCTTTGCTTAAATTATCAGGTATTATTGGATAAATTTAATGAAAACTAAGGTAAATGAATTGTTTAAGGATTAAAACTGATTAACAGCAGGAGTTTTACGTATTTCCCCTTTTCGGGTATAAAAGTTTGAGTTGCTTAAAGAGAAATTTTAAATCATTCTTAATTTGATCGATGCATTTTGAAAGCGAGCTTTTTAACTATCGTTCAGGATCGCATTATTTTGAAAAGAAAATTAAGTTTTCAGTATACTGTATTCTGTCTGTAAACTCTTTAAGAAAATAATTGCATTCGAAGCTTTTTGGAGCAGTAACCACCGTAACAGGCAGATCACCGCAAGAGGTTGATTTTGAAAAGGTTTATTGTTTTCTATCTTAATATGCATCATTTCGTATGAAGATGCTCCAATTTTTTTTATTTTATGTCAAATTTCGTCGCACCATATTATCGCTGATGCTTAGATTTCTATGTTAGAAGCTTATATTATTCCAGTTAATTACACATGGAAATGGTTATTTGTTAACTAGCTGATTTAATATTTAAAAACTGAGCAAAAGAATGACCTTGTGTTTGGCAAAGATTTAACTGAAACTGTTGATTTCGAGGTCGAAAAGGTACATATCCCTCTTCAGTAGTAGCAAAAATTTCTTAAATACCCATTCTATCCGCGGTAGCAAGTCTTTTATTTCTTTAAAAACTTCCAGAGGCTCATTCTGAAAGCAAAATGCATAACTTAAACATCAATGAAAGAAAACCAATCACACTAAGTACCCACCGCTTTATACTATTAATGTAGGCCAACCTAGCTTAAGTACCAGGCATTGCCGGATTTTAGGCAGAGTGAAGAGACTTTATTGAAGGGTATGGGGTGTTTTTTGAAATCTCAGGTAGACAGTAATGAATTGTAAAAATTTGACCAAGCTCGAATAAATATTATTATTTGCTCAAAAATATTGGCAGCAGACAGTATGAGACTTAATAAACTTAAACGACATTTGAAAACCCTCATGATGAGTACACTAACAAGCCCCGAGAATTTATTTATTTATTTAATTTTTGAATTAAAATTAAAATCATATGAAAAGCAAAAATATTTTTAAAAAGACACTTTGTCTGTGAATGAAAACGCTTTACTTGCTTCTTAAAAAGTCTCATATAAAATAGGCAGATGAAAAAAGCCTCACACCATGAGCTAAGAGCTTATTTTATGAGTTGCAATTGAGATGAAATCAAATGGTTATGTTATCTCCATATGTTTGGAGATAATTTTGCTAAAGACTTGCAGTCCATACCTTTATCAAATGATACTATTGCCCGTCGAATCGATGATATAGCTGAAGATGTATAGCAACAGCTTTTCGGGAAGTTGCGTGACAAATTGTTTTCAATTCAGCTTCATGAGGCAACAGATAGCAATAAAGAGGCTCATTTCGTTGGTATGTTCGATTTTGTGATGGTATGTCAGCAGTAGAAGAACTACTTTTTTGTAAACCAATAAAACTCAAAGCAACAGAACTAGCATTGTTTGATATTTTAAATAACTTTATAACGAGGCAAACAAAAAGTGGAAACATTGTGTCGGAATATGCACCGTTGGTGCTCGTACGGTGTCTGGAAGATTCCAAAGAGTACAAGCACTTGTGAAGCAGAAATCTCCGCTGTGCATCTGGACACATTGCATGATCCACAGAGAAGGTCTGGCTTCGAAAGAAATGAATGACCAAGAAATGGTCTGAATATCGTGTCAACTACAGCTGTAACCGTAGTAAATTAAATAAAAATGAGACCCCCAAAATTAAGAATCTTCTCTGTACTTTGTAAAGACATCGGCGCAGAGCATTCATCGTTGCTATTTATTGCGAGGTAAGATGGTTATCACGTTGGGAGTTTTCTCAATGTGTTTATGAACCAGGAGACGGAATTGCCTTTTTCCTAGAAGAGGAAAATCGACATGAAGCTAAGAACTTTCAAGATTTATTGACTTATTTATGATGAAATTGAGCTACTTAGTCGATATATTTGAGAAATTAAATACCTTGAATCTTCAACTCCAAGGAGCAAACGTACATATGTTGGAGACGAGTGGTAAAATTAATGCTTTTTGTAGAAAACTAGAATTATGGAGCAGAAATTTAAAGTAAAAAAACCTAGAAATGTTTGAAAATGTAGATAAATTTACAAGGCTGACGGACAACGCGTAAACGTTGTTTTTGAAACCATTGAAAATCATTTAGCCATGCTGGTAAAGAATTTTAAAAAGTATTTTCTTGCTGATGACAACTTGATAGCAAATTACGAGTGCATTAGAGATTCATTTCAAAATACTTCAAAAGGGCTCTCAACTGCCAAAGAAGAAAATCTTCATAGATTTCACTTTAAGTGGCGATATCAAAAGGCAATTTAGTAACAAATCACTCTTTGAATTTTTGAGCACGGGTGGATGGTGAATTTTCTGCACTGAAAACGTTACCATTTCCAACACGCTACCTTTGTGAAACCGAATTTTCTGCAATGGCTGCTCTGAAGATAAATATAGATCTCAGTTAAACATAGAAAAAGAACTAATATTGAACGTCAATACGAACAATTTCTAATATTGAACTTTTCCTTTGAATAAATTTGCTCTGCAAGACAAGCCCATAGGAGTCACTAGTAATTATTAAACTTGTTTCTTAATTTAGTATTGATAAATTAATTATCAAATACATTGTGCAGTACTGAATCATTTATAAGTATATTGTATCAGTGTAAATGTGTATTTTATTTTTTATTATGTCAGAATGTATTTTGTTTTGCTTGTTTTTAATAAATTAATAATTTTTAAATAATCTTTTATTTCCGACTTTTCGATATGCTCGCGCCCCCCACGTAGGATTATCATGCCCTAAAAGGGGGGCGCGCCCCACAGTTTGAGAGTCGCTGTGTTAGACTAAAACTGGTAAGTTATCTTTTAAGTTTATCACCGCAAGTGGTTAGTGACTGTAAGCATGTAAATCCGTACCGTCTGTAAACTATATTATGTTCAATAAAAGGGTCTTTTACACCCTTTACCTGTTATAATTTATAAATGTAATGCTTTATTGTTCTGGTTAGGAATGTTAGTTAACTGTTAATGAATTCAAATATGGAGGTGTAATTGCTAAGGATAAAACAACGTGTAGTCAAACCCGCTCTCCCTAGTCATTTCAGTAGACCTTGGTCAGCGTCGCCTGAACAAGAGCAAAAAGAAAGCCTGTTCCCTCTTGGGAAAAGAGGAATATAAAGTACGAAAAAGTATTGTTAGACTATAAAAGACAATTTTAAAGTTTCAAGTCAAGGTTAAACATGCTGTGCGAGTGAAATATTGTTTCAATAGATATAATTAAAAACGTAGGTTGCTTTTATCTCTAATCTTCGAATTATGTATGTAGAAATTGTGATATCCTGTTTATTTCTGTTATATTTAATAGTATAAGGCTAAAAATACAGAAATGAGAAAAAACCATGTTTAACATTCTTAAACTGACCTACAAATATGTATTTCTCTTGAGTATGAATTCAATGTGGTAATTAATTCACTTGAACATGTAGCAATGTTACAATAACATTTACTATTAAAGGTAAATCTGAGGCAAAACTTTAAATACAGTTTCCACAAAAGAACTTTTTTGCAATTCATATGTCTTAAAAGCGCTCCATGCATCTCATTATTTGTTAAAAATCGAATGACGTTTGGAAGAAACTATCTTGTTATATGCTGCAGTAAGTATGTGTATGCATTTATGGATAAACATGTATTAAGAAGTTTAAACTTGTGACAAAGTTTAACAAAAGGTGAAATTTTTGTCAAAACTGGGATTAAATTCCCAAAAATAATTTTTAAAAATTCACTGTTTGTCAAATTCAAAAATGGATATCCAGGCATTTTTATCAAAATATTTAAAAAAATTCAATGTAAACCTTAGAATAAATCATTGAAAACTAGAACTCAAAGATAATTAAACCTTAAGAAATTCCAGCTTTTGTTTTAAGAGAATTCAGTTTTTAAAAATTCGAATTTTTTACACGTATTTAATAAAAAGATGTTATAAAACGTATATATACAAAATTTCTAGTTTAAAAATCAAAAACTTATATATATAGATTGAGAGAGAGACAGACAAAAAGTAAGATATTTAGAATAAAATTTTGCGATACTGTTATACACACACGCACTCATATATACTATATAGTATATATATTATTTGTATTTAAAAAAAAAGGCACGAATCTTTTGATTTAGCCGAAAATTTCTTTCATGTTGAAATAAATATACTTTTTAGAAATTTGAATGGAGTATAACCATGATAACAAATGTTACCTGAATTGTAATGCTGAAAAAGCAATTAAACGTGACAATGATTTCACTGTAAATAAATGACTTAGTTTATAACCTGCAAAAATATTAACTATGCTTCTTTGATGCCTAAATACCACTAATTAAGATCTGCTTTATTCAGTTATCGTTGGCTTAATTCTCCATTATGCTTCAAATATGAAAAAGAAGCGTAGCACACGAGCGAAAGTATAGGTCAAAACAATAACACTTACTATTAACACTTCATAAGAGTGTTATTGTATTATTCAGCGGTTTTTATTTGCGGCAAATAAAGATCATAAATTGCTATCAGTCAACGAGCAGTAAGATCTTTTATCTCCTGTGCTATATAAATACATCTTTCATTAGCGTAACGTAGAGAATTATTGAAGAGTATTAGAAAGTATAGTGTTAAAAAAAGGCTCTTTTGTTTGCACACATTAATAACAATTTGTATCAAATGTTGTTTTATACTTAAGTGCAATAAATTATGATCAAAATGTTTCTAAAACCACATAACGCATTGAATTTGAAAAAACCCTTAAGTTTCTTTGCAAATACCCGAAATAACATCTAACGATAAGCATGAAATTTTGTAGTAGCATACACAGATAGGAACCCTCTATTTGCATTTTGTGTATATATACATATAAATAGATACAAACACACATACATATATATATATATATATATACATAAATAGATATATATATATAGGCAGAGAGAGATAAATACGGGTGTAGATATAATATATGTATAAAGAAATTTCACAAACTGTAAAATCGTAGACCAGAACGAAGAAGAAAAAGGGACGATTTGGAGCAAAATAAACAGCAGGAGTGAGTTCAAGAGGTAAACTGCGAGCTAAACGACAGCATAAAAAAACCCCTGGTGTGGCGTTAGGTTCTGAATTCTTTCATATATTTTGCCGGGGGGGATCAGGGATTTTTTTTTTTTTTTTCTAATTTAAAATATCCCTCTGAGTTACGAAAGAAATTTCATTTCAAGTAAAGAAGCATGACTTTATTTCATTCAAAGTTTTCACATGAACCTCTCTTTGAGTTAGAAGAGATGCAATATAAAACACACAAACATAATCTAATATAATCTGGTAAACTCATCACAGCTTGTGGCTGTTATTTCTTGCAAATGGTCAAACTATCGAGTTACGCATCGTAAACGATCACACAAGAAAAGAGTAAACCAACCACTATTGTCAGATAATCTTATTCGACTACCCCACAGCCATAAATTATGTCTCTGAATGGACACGGGCCAACAATGCAGACGGCTTGTTGTTGACAATATGAAATCTACTTCAAACAGAAACAGTTGGTCTTTTCGTTAGATTTTCCTGTCATATGATGGAGCCACAAACGACTGTTATTTACTCGAATGTAAATTTAGTCCATTTGCCCTCCTGGGTGTCCACGTGCCCGTCTTTTACGTCCAACTCGACCTCATTTGATCTTTTGCAAGAACACGCAGAACAGACATTTATATTTTAAAGTTTTTTATTCAGCTGTGACTGATAAAAGACTTTAGTTAATGTAGCAAAATACAATAATAAGTATTATATGCATTAAAAAGCTACTTTATTTTAAAGGAAAAAAAATTCTTTCAGCTTGTAGGGAATTTTATATTAATTAGCTAGTTATTTACAATGTCAGCTTTTACTGTAATTTCTTCTTTCCGTATTCCTTTCCACAACGCAAATGAGTTGCCAGTACTTAAACCGAGCTTTTAGGATTTTAAGATAACGTATTCTTGGCATCGCGTGCTTATTAGTTTTCTGCTGGTTCTGTTAGTTTGCAATTATTTGTCTTTGTTTTCCTAGCTGTCGACATTTTAATTCTGTAGTAGAGTTGTGAGCCAGCTTCTAGTATGGTAATAAATTGTGTAGTCCTTGACGACTGTTCCGCGTTGAACTTCAATCTAACTGTTCTATTTAGTTGCATCACCACGAGCTGTGGTTATATTGCAGCACAAGATGGTGCCTTTTTGTTCTACATTCTGTTAAAATCAAAAGGTTATTTTTAATCCTCTCACAATTTTGTCGTTGTTTCAGATATAGCAATAATTCGGTTCATGTCGGTTAGGGTTAGTAGGCTAAATAGCATTACAAGATCAAGTGAAATCCTACGAGCTACTACAGCACTTTAAATCATAAGGGATTAAAAATAAAATCGTGGTATTGCTAACAATATCAGTTATTTAAATCAAAATCATCAATGAATTGCTCGTAATCAGTCTCATATACCGTATTTTCTCTCGTATTTCCCCCTTAGCTTTTTAGTACTAGATTTTGAAAATTTAAAAAATATTCCCATGATTTCTCCTTCCCTTTGCAAACACTATTTCCCTCTGGGGGCTTGCTTTATTGGTAAATTGTACACCGTTGATAATTTTTATATTTATTATGTATTTAACTTGTATTTGTATTTTTGTGTTAACATTTCATCCATTTTATTTTTCCTTGCATTTATCATTTGAAACGTATTTTGTGCAGATTCTTCGTCAAGCTCCCCGGAACGTGGCAGGTTGTCTCTCGCTTAAGAAATTTACAAAATATGTGATTTCACCTTACTTCTTTTATTTACGTTCCAGCTAGCCTTATCTACTGTTGCTGTGTGGCATTTTTTGAGATCCGGGTCTTTTGTTCGTTCTCTTCTCCTTCGTTCCTCCGATGTCCTTCTTGTGAACTCTGGTCAAGGTTCATTCGTGTGAGTTACCCTGGCTGATTTAGTCGAGCACGTCACCTTCAATATCTGTCAGATATTTTAAAGTTCGTACTACACTCATGTCCATAAATTAAGGATAATGCAAAATCAGGCAAAGGAAGAGTTAGAAGCAAAACAAATTTGACTTATTTTTAAAGCTTATTTATTAAACAAAAGGTAAAGAGCAAAAAAAGATGCTATATGTTTGATATTATTTAAAAAATTAGCGATTTTTTCTCCCTGGAGCAAATTACAAAAAAAAACCCTATTTACAAAAAACAATATTACATGGTTGGTATGATTGTTAATACATTGTATGTCTCCCAGATGTAATACAGTCCGTACAACGCCTAGGCATGCTGAGTATCAAATTATCGATCTGATCTTGGGGAATATTACACCACTCAAAAAGCAATGCTCTCCGAAGTTCCGGTAGACATGTAGGAGGAGGTTGACGGGCTGCAACTCGTCGGCCAAGCATGTCCCACACGTGCTCTACTGGATTCAAGTCCGGTGAGAATGCTGGCCAGTCCATACGGGTGATATTCTCTGATTGATGGCATTCGCTTACGATGTTTGCACGATGAGGACGGGCGTTGTCATCCATAAACACAAATTGTGCGCCCATGGCGCCCCGAAACAAACGTATGTTGTTCCAGAATGACGTTCTGATAGATTTGGCTTGTCATGATTCCAATTTGAACATGCAGGTCAGTTCTGGAACCCAGAATAATTCCACTCCAAACGAGCACTCCTGCACCACCGTAACGGTGTCGTTCAATGATGTTTTCTTGGTGGTAACGGATACTTGGAGCTCTCCATACTCTCCATATGAAAGTCCGGAGAGAACCAGACTGCAAGCTAAACCTGGACTCGTCGGAAAACATCACACAAGCCCACTGTTGCGGTGTCCACAATGCATGCTCTCTACTCCAGACTAACCGCAGGCGACAGTGAGTTGCAGTAAGTGGAACGCATCTGACAGGTCTACGAGCATATAGACCAATCTGCCCTAAGCGTCTGTACACGGTCTGCCTTGAAATTGTCGTACCAGTGGCTGAAAAGAGCTGACGAGACAGGTCTGAGGCTGTGCTCCGTCTGTTTCTTTTGACAGTTATTGTCAAATACCGGTCCTCAATCGGCGTTATAATCCTGGGGCGACCTGTGCTGTAACGTCTACTCACATTACCATCATCTTGGTGTCGTTGCCAAAGCCTGGAGATGACACTCTGGGCAATTCCACGTTCGTCTGATACTTCCAGTTGGGTACGCCCACATTCCAGACGGCCGATAATTCTACCACGTAAAAAATCATCCAAATGCGTCCTTTGTGTCATAATTATTCGGTTATTGCACTGAAATGCTTATAAAGCGCCTGCGAAAAATTTTACTCCGAATTGTCCTTAATTTATGGACATGAGTGTATTGTGCATTCTTATTGGCAAGTAGGTTTCTTTTCAAGAAATAATATTGTGATAGTTACTAGCAGTTTATATAGGACTACTTTCCATTTGTTATGTTTTTATCTCAATCGCATTCTTCAAAAATTAAATTATTCGCATAATTTTTCTCTCTTTCGGACGATAAAATTAATTAAAAAATGTGGAAGATACGCGAGGGAATACAGTATATCATTTCTGTGTTATCATTTTTGTTGTTTCTTAAAATTCTGTTTAATGTCCCATTTCAGTAATTTTATAGGTGTAGCATGACTTTATTTTTAGGAACCTATGCTAAAAAATATTCTAATAGTTTAAAGCAGTTTTTTTTTACGTTTCAGTATATTGAGTGAGTAACATAAAAAACAGCATATCTTTAGAAGTGTTACTGGTTGTCATAGTCTTTTTTTTTATATATTCGCTATATTATTTCTTTAAAAACTAGCCGCCTACGCGGCCAGCCACCTAAAATAGCTATCAGAAATAATTTCATAAAAATATTGAAGATTTCTAATTAGACATCTCATAATTTTAATATATCTTTATTTAGATCAATCACACTAAAAAGTAGAAGAAAAATATTCTTAAGAACTCTGTTTGTGGCTTTTATATCTTAATTTATTACTCAATAACCTTCCAGATTAAATTTGAAAGCATTTTAGACTTTACTAAATGGCAACACGCTGGCGGGGCGAAGTCTTTTACAGTCTGTCTATCATAGGAAAAGCTCTCTCCAGTTAGTCTGCAGCTGTCTGTTGCCGTAGAAACGAGCCATATTCGGGTGGAAGTCTACTTTATTAAAAACTGGATGGCTCTAATTCATTATTTAATTTCTTTAACTCAAAATCCTATTTCGAGACTAAGGGGACCTTTTGGGCTAAAAAAAAGGAAAAGAAGAAAAAAAGCAAAGGAAAGAAAGGGAGAGGAAAAAGAAAAACCAAACGAAAACATCTTTTACAGTTGTATCAAAAATAAAGTGTCTGATCTGAAAAAAAAAAAAAAAAGATACTCATCTTCGGAAAGCTAAGCTAAAATGTTCTATTATATTCGCCGCCGTCTATATGTAAGTGAATATGGAACAGTGTCATAGAACTCTTTATCCAAATTTGGAAAGCAAAAAGGAGAAAAAATTGGTTTCAATAGTTTAAGAAAAGCTTCAATAAAGTATTTGTGAATAATATTCATTTCTTGTAAAGCAGAAAATTAAAGTTAGAAAACCGTACCCAAATCGAAATATTGGTTTACGTAAATAACGTTTAAAGAAAAAAAAATATTTTTATTCGCAGAGCTATCAGAAGATGCAAGTTGATTACAATAAAATTTTCTATCATGTATCCAAATCCACCACCTAATTTCTTTAAAATATGACAAAAGTACTGAAACTATATACTTTTTTAATATTTTTTTTAGAGTTCTTTTTGATATTTTACAAACATGATGTGGTGTTTTACTTATCTAAATCCAATGTTCAATCTTAGAACCCCACAAACACTAACAAGCGAATAATCGTTTAAATGTGAGAATAAACACGTAAGACTCAACAAGGGTTAACTACCCTTTATTTCTCAGAATAATTACAATCAACTACTAAATCGGAGTATACAGCGAAGCCTCCTCTTGGGCTTGAATTTAAATGATTATGAAATTAAACTAAACTAAGCTTAAGTAAAGCTATCTGAAAGGTATAGCCGAAGCTATCAGAGTTCTAAGTAGATGGCCCTTGAATATTAATTTGATCGGCGAAGCCAAGCAAGGGCTTAAAGTATAGCCGAGCGTAGTATCCTAAGAGAGAACGTAGCCAAAAGGCAAACGCGCGATAGTCAGGAAAATCAGACTCTCTCTCGAAGTCGGCGAAACATCGACTTAAATAGTACTCTTACTCATTTGCATTAACTGAATTTCTGAAATTACATTCTGGTAGGAAATTTTAAGCTGAAATTAGAAAAGATTGAAAAGGTGCATAACTTAAAATAACTGTTAATAAAATTAAGATAAATCTTACAATGACATTGATGTTTTTATGATAGTCGAAGCAATTCTTGTATATAGTGATTTAACTAAATACAACTTCCCTGATTTTTACTTGAATTTACTAATGGAATTCTAGTTGGCATTAATAACATTTTAACCTCTGCTTTTGAAATCATTAGTCACCACCTTTCGTCGGACAGTGGAGCTGAGATAGTCCGAGTGGACGTTTGGATTTACCAGAACCATTTTAAAGTTGTCAACTCTTATGGCCCACCGAGCAATTCTCGGTTATTGATAACATTCAATTGTCTACTAAAACAATTCTACGGGGAGATTTCAATACACATAGTTTACGTTGGAATTATGGAAACACAAACAGTGCAGGAAGAGCTTTGGAGGACCTCTTAGATTTCAACACTCTAAAATTGAGCTATAGAAATTTTAACACTCCTACTTACCTCCACAATAATGGATGTAGTGTTAACTCTGACTTAACTTTGGCTTCAAACGATTTAGCAGATGAGGCAAACAGAGAAATACATAATTTATGATCCTGTCTCTGAGCATCGCATTATTGTTACTCCATTCCGAGTTAAGAGAAGAGCCTCTAAACAACAGTATTATTTTAAGAATAGGCTGGGATTTTAGGAAGGCCAGTTGGAAGGCTTACTGGGATGAATTGGAGGTTCTTTTTAATAGATAACAAACTATAGACTAGGCAAATTAGATTTCTCCTTATCGTATTTTTGCAAGACCATTTCATCGGTGGCTAAACGTTGGATATCTAGAGGTAAACAATACAGTAACAGCTAACTCTCTTAAAGGAACAATTGGTTCAGGCCCGTTTTAACTGAAATTCAGGCCCGACTGAAAATTCTAAAACCCGGAAGCTATCAAAAATTGGAGAAAACGTATTGCAGTTTTCAGTATAATAATCAAGTGCTTTAGTATTTTCATAAATAACATTGACTATCGTAAAGACAAAGCTAAAGTTTTTAAATTTGTAAATAATTTAATACATTACGACCCCCATTCCAAGAGGGTACCAATCATTTTTAATGGAAAGGCTTTAAAATTTGAGAAGGCTATGTCTAATGTTAATTTAGAAGTCAAACACCAATACTATGTCTAATGCTTTTACGAATTTTTATGCTTCTAATCAACGTCTGAGTGGTGAACTTAAGAGAGATCAAAAGCTTATGAAGAAATTGATGGGGGGAGGCTCCTACAGGACTCTGAGAACTGGACAAGAGATTTTTAATAGAGAATTTGAATTTTTGGAATTAAACCTATTGGTTTCCTAAAGATGGAAAAACGTCCAGGCCCAGATAATACACATCCAGAGTTTATTAAACATCTAGTATATAATGTTGAAATGACCCTTCTATCTTTTTTAATCATACTTGGAACTCTTATGTACCCATTATGTGGAAAAAAGCTATTATTATCCCCATTTTGAAAAAAAGAGATAAACCTGCAGATATTATTAAAAGCTATCGACCTGTTGCATTTATTAGTATTTTGTCGAAGATTGCGGAAAAGATGATAGTCTCCAGACTAACTTGCTTTCTGGAGAGTAACAGTCTTTTGTCTCCTAAACAAATTGGATTCAGACACAATCATTCCACTGTCCAACAGGTTTCTTATGTTAGTCAAGCCAGTAAGGATGCTTTAGACAAACGTTTGTCTGTCTTGGCAACATTTATAGACTTTGAATCAACTTATGATAAAGACTACGTTCTATTAAAAATAACACAACTTGGTAATTAATTGCAGGATGTTTTTATGGATGAAGAATTTCTTATCAAAGCTTTTTTCTGCTGTTAGATATGCGGATGCAGTATTTCTAGATTTCAACGGACTGAAACTGGCCTCCCGCAGGGAACAGGCATCAGCCCCAATGTCTTTTCATGTTTTTATCAATGATTTACCTAACACTCTGGCACCGTAAGTGGATGCTGACCTTTTTTATGACGATTTGGTTATCTAGGTTTCTAAAAAGAAGCAGGATGCTTTAAATGAGACTCCTAATAGTGCGCATAAATGGCTGTAATGTTTGTGCCTAAAACTTGTTGTGAGAGTAAATCAGGATAAGAACACTTACCAAATCTTCACTCTGAACAAACAACCTTTTACCCCGAGGGTGTAGATGTTCAACGTAATGATTCTACTAAATATTTGTTCTGCATTATCGATCCACACTTAAATTAGAGGAAACATGCGGAACACTTGAAAAATAAGCTGTGAGAAGATTCTCTGCCTTAAAACGTCTGGTTGACTTCTGACAGAGAGACACTGATGGCTGATAACTACTTATAAATTATATGTTCAACCAATTGGCTATTGTAGCGAGATTCTTATCATGGCACCGGAGAATGTGGTTTAGATCCTCGAATCTTCCAGAACCAAACGTTACGCGTAATTACTGGAGCACTGAGATCCACTTATATTCTTGCAATGCAGCTTTTAAATGGTTTGGAACCTGTTCGTGATTTTATTACAAGAAAAGCGATCCTGTTATACCAGAAGCTTGTGCGTTTGCCCAGCAACTCTTTTTGAAGGAATTATAATAATGAAATTTTCTAGGAATCTTAAAATTCAAAAAGGCTTTATCCAGGCTGCTCAGAGAGAATCTGATGCTTTGGAATTGAGCCGGGATTATCTAATTTTACCTTCTCCGTCCTCTTCCTTGGACTTTTTGAATTTGAAAATAAACCTTTATCTTATACAAAGAGTTGTTAAAAACGAAATGGGCAATTCACAATTAATATCTATTGCAGTGGAGACTATTGAGGTTCGGTATCCTCAGAATGAGAAGATGCGTGTTTACACTAATGGCTCTATGTTAAAGGGAGGTCGTGGTGCTGGAGCAAGTAGATTTCTAAAGGTAGAATACTGAATGAATTATGGAAAAAAGAATGAAAAATGGGTTACATAAAGTGCTGTCACTATGTATAGTTTATTTGTTTAAATACTTCAAAGCACGCAAGGGCTATCAACCTCAGGGGATGTTCATGCAGAGCTTTCTTAAAGAACTGAAATCGTATTTATGTTACACATGAGCAACGACAAAAACACCAATATAAACAGGCCGCTCGTCGAAATACGAATGCGGGTCGAACTATCAGTCTCTACTCTATCATTTACGTGAAAGATATAAGCTAGAGTTGTGAAATTCAGGATATAGTTTGAAATCACACAGAAACAATTAAAGAATAAGAATTTCTTCGAGTTTTAAATACTAATTAACATATAGCAAGTAAGTTCTAAAAATGTGTAAATTCTAAATCATCCTTTCTAAACGGTCGTTACCAGCTGATGTACGGCAATGAATTAGATGTAATTTAGCATTTCATAGCGTAAACTAGCAGTCGGTTTAGGTTTGGTTGGGTTTACTTGATTGTGACAAAGCTACTGTTAGGAGGGCTATCTGTCTAAGGAGAGGGATGTCTTCGTGGAGAAACTGGCTCATATCCAAGTTACACATGAGGAAAAACCATGAAAGCGCCTATGCAGAAAGTTTGTTCACCTGAATGCAGATCAGTGTTCAGTGACTTTAATGCTCGGTTGCTGGTGGGTTTCCCGATCGATTAGAAATATGGCTGTAGAATTTAAGTGGGAAGGAGATCAAAGTATCATTTGAAGTAGCACATAGGAACTGTTGAAAGAGTTAGTTAAAAGCAACTGTATGTTTTTGCATTTTTAACAACAAACAGCTGTAATCCCACTTAATTTATCAATCTAAAATTCGAAGCCAGATTTTCTGTTAACATCCTGTTCTTGGTTCAGTTCTCAATGGTTTTTATGAAAGTCCTGTTTTTATTTATACGTATAAAGAAGCTTATCTGTTTGTGTGTTTGTTCGCGATTAACTCAGTCACTACTATAGCTATCGTTAAACTTTCTACAATTCTTTTCTGGGTGCTGGAAAAGGCCGACGTCCACTTTTTTCAGAAAGAAAAAGAGAAAAAGCTAAACTCAGAGATATTAATTAAAAGTTCTGAAAACCCTAATTTTCGCCCTCATTTTTCCAAGTGGCAGCAGCCTTGCACGCTGGAGATAAAAATCTGATTTATTTCGAGAAGTGTTGCCACTGCTCGCTTTCAAATGGTAGAGCTTGATAATAAAAAATTTCTAAGTTTTACAACAAAATAAAAATAGCATTACCAAACATTAAATACATTATTTCTGATTCCAAAAATTCGTGGGAAGTCATTTCGACTGTTTCTATATTCGTACGACTTTAATCAGCCAAGATATAAATTAAAAACTCTGAAATCGCTAATTTTCTCATTCATTTTTCGGAGTGGTAACAATCTCGTTCGTTGGAGATAAAAATGCTTTATTTCGAAAAGTGTTGCCACCTGCTCGCTTTCGGATCGTAAAATCTGTTAATAAAAAATGCGTAAGTTTTACGAAATCTATTTATATAAAGAAGAATATGTGTTTGTTTGTTTGTTCGCGTTTCTGATTTCTGATCAATTATGATAATTTTTTGCCACATTTAATCGATTAAAATTGAATATAGGTGAAGTATTGGAAGGAACTTTAGCTTTTACGACGATTTGATTAGAAAGACGAAAATCATTAAAAACTGCGAGCAATTGTTGCTGATACAATGAGAGAGAATTAATAGTTTATTTTTCTATGGAAACTTTTTATGCGGGTTCTATATCGCATCAGACTGAAAAATGTTTGACTATGAATCGTATTTTTTGCATCATTATTAGAAAAGGATTACAGCGGTATCGTTGTCTCTGTTGTTAGATACATTACTCTCAATCTAACTTAAATGGCATCGGGTACTTCCGCGAGTTGCTGTTAAGAGAGACTGCTGTTGTTGTGACAGTAACATCAGATCCGCAAATTTTATCGTGCCAAGGAATGTAGAGTTGCCTTCGTCATTAGCATGGGTCTTGGGCGTCGTACAAATGATAGTATAACTCCGTTCCGTTTGGAGTAGATTCTCCCCCTTTCACGGAAGGCAGATCCAAAGGTCTCCCTTTCCTATTCCACGAAATAACTTGAGAAGACATTCCGTTTCCCATGTATTTTAATGCCTAACACTACTAAGACAGTATACACTAAAAAAAATCTGCGGTTCTTCCGAGATTCGAACCCGGGCCCTACGATAAGGCAGCCAAATACGCTAATCACTGTAGCGATCAGAGCGGTAAAAGGGATGTACCGTAGATGACAGTAGCGAGAAATTTAGGTTTTGAAATTCTTATATATCGTAGCCTATAATTTATAACAAGGTTCTAAGATTGACCCTTAACAATTTCCTATACGCAGTCTCGCGCGCTGGACATAAAAATGTTCTTTTTTTTTCGTACGATGTTGTCATTGCTCGCTTTGAAATAGTTGAGTTTCTTAATCAAAAACTCATAAATGCTCTACAAAATATAAAATAGATAATAAAACAAATTCCAAATTGGGCTTCTAGATACCCATATTCGAGAGGAGACATACCCTATTCAAAAATTGATGGCTCTAGGTACAATTGTTTTATCACGATGCGGGAGACATAGGTACAGTTATGCAGATTACATTTATGCAGATTCTTCATTATTTAATTTCTTTTATATAAGACAGGGCTCTAATATTTGGTGACCACAATTTAAAAAGTGGTTCGCCGTTTATAGTGAATGAACGTAAAATGCCAAAATGAAATTAATAGCCCTTCTGAACAAATTGCCTCTTTAGGCTAAAAAATAGGAAAAAAGTAAGAAAAGAAAAAAAAATCTGCAAATATTCAAATTTGAACCTTGCACCAGAGGGTCTGTTAAGACTTTTCATGCTCTCGCTGGGCTCGCACCTTACCAATCTGCTCTTGGACTACCTCTTGCTAAAACAACTTTCTTCGTGTTTTAAATTTTATTAAATAACACATAACCGCATAAAATTCAACTCAATAACCACCGAATATTTAAAAGCAGGAGATTTTTAGGAATGTTGTCATACATCTTTCTAATTTTTTTTTTGGAGGGGGGGAGAAATTTTTCTTCTTTCATCATGTCAGTGTTTAGTTTACTTGATAAGGTGATTTTCAGAACTTTTTTTTTTGTCTGCCTAACTAATTTATTAAACCTCATTTTCTTCGCACTTACGCCTCATAAAATTTCAACAGCAGAGTTACAAAATTGTTAAAAAATAGTGCATATTTACAATTCCTAATAAAGTGTTAAGTGTAGCCATTATTTTTTTTTCCCAACGCCTACTCAGTTTATCATATCAATGTTCAAATTTCTTAGTAAGACGACTTATACAACTTTTTTCTTTTTCATCTTTGTTATTAACTTTTTGCCTTTACTTTATTATACGTCCCTGTATTTTCATTTATGCCACATAAAAATTTAGCAGTCTATCTTTAGAATTCCTTATAGTTGAAGTGTAAGTGTTAATAGTTAGTAAATTGTAATGTAAGTGTTACCATACATTTTTTTATGTTAGCTGTATTATTTCTTTAATAATAACGCATTTCTTAAAAATATGCATTTGGTGACAACATCCTTTTATTTGAAATGCGATACGGACACAAAAGTGATGCGGAAAAAAAAAATTAGGATCAAGACTTAAAGCATCTTTGGTGCTAAAAAAGTGACCAACGCATTCAATATTTCAGTTTAGTTTTCAATTGTCTAGGTAAAATTTAACTTGGCGTTTTATTTGGTGCATACTCTTTTTAAAAAAAATCGAAGCACCATGAAGGAAGTGGTTGTTTTTGATGAAACTGAATATGTATGTAGCTCATACACAGATAATAAAATGATTAAAAAATCAAGGTCCTAGTACTTGTTCGCGGCTCACAATCATCCATTGAGGGTTCAAATTAATAGTTGGTCGGACCGCCCCTAGCGGCAATGCATGCTTGAATTCGTCGAGGAAAGGAGTGGTAGAGGTTCCTAATGCCATCCTGCGACACATTCTGCCAGGCATTCATTAGTTGTCGCTCCAGATCTGCGATATTTTGTGGTGCCCGAATCTGGTGGCCTACCATGCTTCAGACATGCTCGATTGGTGAAAGGTCTGGTGACCTTGCTGGCCAAGGAACAGTATCAAACGCATGTACACGAACACGGTAGTCATCTACTTTAAGAGTGAAGCGGGATTCATCGCTGAACACTATACGATGCCAGTCTGATGGTAGCCATGATGATCGGCTGCGACACTGCTCCAGACGACTCCGCCGATGTTGTGGGCTCAAAGGTGGCGGACGGTACCACGGGAGGTATAGAAGTGGCTGTAATGCGTTGAATAGTCGACAAAGATACCGTTGCCACCTTTGACCTATTGGCGAACAATCATCCTATCTTGCCTTGCATTTGTGATCCTTGGCCTTCCAGAGTCTTCATTTCGTCGGCAATTTCCTTGTAGCAACCATTGCTGCCAACGTGTTTGCACAGCAGTGTCTGTACGCTGCAGGTGGCGGCCTATTGCTCAGCATGACCACCCAGCTTCCCGCAACACTACAATGCGACCACATTCGAAGTCGTTTAGTTGTCTGTAGGTTCTTCGATATCGTCGTAATGGCATCTTTAGTTGCTTCTTTACGGAATTACAATGGCAGCAACAAAAAAAATTTTCCCCTTCTGTTACTGGTTTTATATGTTGCGATTTGCGCACTAGAAATACGCGTTATGATCGCGATTCCTGTTTATTTGCCTTGAAACTTTGATCATTTGCATGTTCGATTAAGATGTTTTTGCATACCAAATTTCGTCACGATCGCAAAAGTCCTTCTTAGTGCTTCGATTTTTTTGCAAAAGAGTGTATTTTATGAATTTGAAACAAGGTTTTTAGCTAAAAATTTCTGCGTGCAAGCTATATAATATAAGGCGTCAGAAACGTCTGTTGTTAATAATACTATAAACGTTAGAAATGAGTATATTATTTTAAAAGCACACAAATTTCTATAAGCATTTTTAAAATTTTAAAGCTAATTGAAATTATTATGTCGCTTGGAAAGGTAATAGTTCTCAAATGTTGTGGGTTATGAATGTCAGGAGCCGCGAAGGTAAAATTTGGCTGATTTAATAGTGTGGTTGATTCTGAAAAGAGTGGCGATCTTTTAATCCAAAGTAATATAATACACTCACTTCCAAAAGTTAAGCACGGAGAGGAAAATGCTAATTTCCGGAAGCCAATCAGAATTAAAGAGGATGCAGTTCGCTGCAGAGATAGATGGAAGTATGCAAATAGGTTAGATAATAGCCAATCGCGCTTTCACATCAAGAAACATGCAAAAAAAGGCAGTTTTATAAGAAGCCAGCTTTATGAAGGGTTACAAAAGTTGATCGTAAGTGCTAATAAAAGGTGTTCAAAACTTTCGTACAATTTGTTTTCAAGACATACGTGTTTCTATGACTTCCAGAAGACGAATTGAAGATTCTGAGAGCTGGCGTGCTATGGGGCGCACTGAAGCAGGACAGTCGATCACAGATGTTGCTCTTTTCTTCGGCGTTCATCATTCTGTAATTTCACGTTTATGGAAACAATTCCAAACCACACAGACAGTTGTCCGAAGGCCCGTAGCCGGTCACCCAAGGGTTACAATCCCCGCGGAAGATCGATATATTGCTATTGTAGCCAAGCGGAATTTCAGAGCGACCTCCACACGTGTGACATCTATGGTTACAGCGTCCATTGGTAAAGAGATATCTGCAGCTACTGTACGCCGAAGATTACATATGAGTGGACTGTACGCCCGGGTACCTCGAGTTTGTGTTCCTCTATCCGTCCAATCAAGAGGGGCACGATTACAGTGGTGCCGGGAACATGTCAATTGGAATGTGTCTGACTGGGGCAATGTTACGTTTACTGATGAGTCAAGATTTGCTCTGGAGCCAGATGACAAGCGTATAAGGATATGGCGTGAACAACGTACATGCAGTCAGTCCCAAAACATCACCGAACATCACGCATTCCGAGGCGGAAGCATTATGGTGTGGGCAGGGATTTCATTAGGATACCGCATCGACCTGCCCATCTTTAAATGGGGTTCTTTGACGGCTGTCCGGTATCGAGATGAAGTCCTAGAACCCATGGTTAGATTGTTGGCCCTACTTTTGTTTTAATGGACGATAACGGACGTCCCCATAGAGCTGACATCGTCGATACTACCTGGAGAGCGAAGGGATTGCACGTATGGCGTGGCCAGCATGTTCGCCGGACCTTAATGCCATTGAAAATCTTTGGGATGCTCTCGGTCGTGCTGTATCTTCCCTTTTCCCACCTCCAGCCACTTTTATTGACCTGAAAACTGCTCTACAAGAAGAATGGCGATTGCTTAATTCTGCGGGGGTTAACCACCTAATTGAAAGCATGGTCACAAGTAGTAAACTTTGTATACTGATGAGGGGGGATCACATACCCTATTAATGTCCTTTTTTTGATTTTATGCTGTTTATTTTCACTTTATACATAATTCTGTTTAAGTCTCCAGTATGTCATTATCTGGTAACTTACAAAAATTTAATATTGTTTTCATTTCTGTGTATAATTATTTATTTTGTTTTATGCATAAGTATATTGTAGAGACATTAGGTATTTTTTGGAAGCATCAGACATGAAAAATGAACAACATCTTCGCCGGGAATCGAACTATGGACCTCTCGGTTACGCGTCGAGCATGCAGACCACTACACCACGAAGGCATGCGAAGAAGGCGGGAGAAATACCTTATATACTCCCCCTTTTAAAGGGCGACTGGTGTTTGGGGGACGCAATCGCCAAATCGCGATGATGGAGAATCATCATCCACCACCTTTTTTAGTTCGGGAGCCAGGCTAAAGACATTAGGTATTTTTTGGAAGCATCAGACATGAAAAATGAGCAACGCCTTCGCGGGGAATCGAACCACGGACCTCTCGGTTACGCGTCGAGCATGCAGACCACTACACCACGAAGGCATGCAAAGAAGGCGGGAGAAATACCTTATAATATATGCTACTTTCCTACCGAATTTTGTGTCAATGAAAGCAGCATTTGTTGATTTTTTTGCATTTTAGATCTTCGTGCTTAACTTTTGGAAGGGACTGTATAACGCGATGGAAAAACTGAAAGGAATGCGATGTTTCTAGCATCTAAAAGTAAAACGTATGGTGAAGTTGTTTTAAATCCTTGAATAACTAATAAATGCTCTTATATTTTAAATTTTTAATGACTAAAACTATTTAATAGCAGCTCTTACATTGTAAAATCTTTCAACAGCTGAAAAGATTTCGAATATTTCTTACAATATAAATCTTTCAGTTAGCTACAAGAGGTTTGAAACAGCTTAAACAGATAATTTTTTAAAAAAGTTTTTTTATAACCATACCCTGAACTCTTTCAGTTATAGCTTATTATAGAGAAAAAAAAATAAATGAATAAGTGTGTTTAGAAAATTAAAAAATGTGGAGGACCTTTTTTCTCGGCCTGTTTTCAAAAATGTCGTACAAACGAGTACCACACATCGTTAACAGTAATTTCGTGTGACTTATGTAGTAGTTTTAGATCACATTTAGCTCAAAAGCGGAGCTATCTGAAACGATTTCGAAATCCGAGAATTTTAAATGAAAAATTGGGATTTTCGTTTTTAATATCTTTTATGTAGTCATTTTTTTTTCGCTTTTTTTTAATTGAAAATTTTGGCAATAACATTTCATACTAATAAAATAAAACACGGAAGTAATGAAATAAAAGCCAAAATTCTGTCCAAGGCCTTTGTTCTTAGAAATTTATTTGCTACTGGTATATTCGGTGGACATCCAGCACTTTTAATACAGAAAGTAAAATCGAAATTTTCTGGTGTGCGTTATACACCGGTTATAAAAATAATAGATTAAAAAAAAAAATCCGAAAGCTTTCAGATTTTACATCACGCCCTAAGGAGAGTTTTGTTAACGTTTTTTGTGTCACCTTTATGTATTAAATATCATGTTCTTCGCACTTCAACCACAAAATTCAATCCAACAGCAATATCGCAAAATATTTAAAAGAGCATATCTTTAGAGTTTCCGATACACAGTCTTGCGCGCTGAAGATAATTTTTTCTTCGTACATTGTTGCCATTGCTCGCTTTGAAATCGTTTAGTTTTTAATCAAAAATTCGTTGAAGTGTTACCAAATATGAAATCGATAATAAAACAAATTTCAAATTAAAATTAAGGCTTCCACATGCCCATATTCTATATACGATTATGTTATTCAAATTTTGATGGCTCTAGTACGTTGTTTAATCACAATGCGAGAAACATATATACATTTTTGTGGATTCTTCATTATTGAATTTCTTTAAATATAATACAGGGCTCTAATATTTGGTGGCAGCAATTTCAAAAGTGACTTGCCGTTTATAGCGAATCCACGCAAAAGGCCAAAACGAAATTAATAGCCCTTATGAGCTAGCGCTCCTTTTGAATAATAAGGAAAAGATGAGTTTAAAAATATTAGATTTCTACACATACCTAAGTACTGTTTATTTAAAAGAAATGACATAGCTTATGAATTTAAAATTTTCATTATCGGATAACATGAAAATTTCGTCATGTTCATCCGCCGTTACAGGCCATTATCGAATTCTGTTTCATCTTCACCATCACTGTTACTCTGATTCATAAATAAATAAGCATATTCCGTTCCATCTAGTTTGTTAGATATACATTTTTTAAATGACTTTTGAATTATGTTAGGCTTAATTTTAAATTTTCTTTGAATGATTTATTGATACATATATCTAAAGGCTGAACTAATGGCGTTCGTCCACCTGGAATAACTTCCATACCTGAGTTACAGTCTCTCATCAATTTCTTCGTATTATCCGTTAAACGGGATATGAACATGTCCCAAACTAAAAATCTTTCCTGATTCCTTAAGGCAACAGGATGCTTTTGTCAATCATTTCTTATCCCCAGTTTTACACCGTTTTCATCCATCAGTCTTTCCTCGTGAGCATGAGTGAAAACACCATTTGAAAAATCCCATTTTGGCATCGTTTTTCTTTTAAAAATACCCACAGATTTTAATTTTGTATAGGAAAGTACTACGATGAGGTGAGATTTTTTATGACCTATTGTTGTTATGTGAAACGTTATTGTTCCTTTCATATCAATTGTTTTATTTTCTACCATATTAAATACTGCTGGTGTTTCATCCATATTTCCAATATTTGACAGTAAGTAATTTATTTGCCTTCGTAAGTCCATAACATACTTCAGATAACTTATCAATTGGTTATCTCAATCTTTCGGAAGCCTTTGGCAAACTTTCATTTTTTCTCCTAAAACTGAATTATTACGCGCCATAAATCGACTACACTAGCTAAAATTATTTTAAAGTTTCATTTTCATTTGCGTTCATTTTTCTTTTTCTTTTTTTCATTTTAAGGCTAATAAACATAATCCGTATCTCGTCACAATTAATCCATCCTAGCGATTTTCTAGAACACAGTTCGCAAGATTCTCTTCTAGAATATACCATTTCTTTACTCCTTTATGCAAAGCATATTTATTCTTTGGCATATTAATTATTGTCATTTCATTTTTCTTTCTCTCACGTATGGAAACCGCCACTTAACACTTTCACCGCCACCACCAAATATCCTTGCAGGATTTCTATTTACTTTCTCAAATAAATGACTTTGCATTTGAAACCAGCACTATATTTGTTTCTTTTGGAATGAATCCTATTTAATTCTAAAAGGAACACAAGACCAACCTTATTTCAACTATAGCAGGTGCGATTTACTAAAGCGTTCGATACCCAATTAAGAATCACAGCATCAAATGACTGGAGAAAGACAAAACTTCTGTCTTCTAATGCCGCAAATTCATTCTGGTCAGAAGTACGTTCATACCCCAAAATGTGTTCCCCTTTCATCGAAAATCTAGAATAGCATTCTTGTGCACTTTTACATTGAATACAACTCAGCCAGCTTATAGAGTTATTTATTCCCTCAAGCATTTTTCTTACACGCATATTTTTCATATATCACTTGTCAATTCAGCATACCAGTGCTCAAAAGCCTAGGAAAAATCTTCGAATAAAAAATGGCTTCAAAAGAGCATCGTACATGTACATTTCAGGCCCCTTCGTAAAGGAAAAAGGGCGCGTTTATATCCAACGTTCTAGAAACTGAGTCTAGCTCAATTCCTATAATTTATAGGCAAAGCTATCGGCCAGAAACAAGTCTTGATATGTGGCTATCCCGTGCAGTATTGTTTACTCCAATTCAGTTGTTTGACCGATACAGGAGCATTTTTGTAGCACTGTTTTTGTAGCGTAGAACAATCCTTTTCTTTTTGTTGAAAGGTGAAAAAACTTCAGAAATTGTTCAACATTTGCGAGTATTATTGCATTCACACATTTGAAAAAAAATATTTACGGGTGTTCTGTTTGAGAATTTAATCGTACCATTAACAGGTGTATAAAAGAAACAGCGAGAAAGTCTTTGAGGATAGCATAAAAAAATCACTTTTTATTGGGTAAGTGTAATTAATTAAATGGGGATAACACTGAGAAACTGCATTTTGATATTGATGAAAACTAACGAAATAAAAAAGTTATACCTCAATTCCTTTAAAGAAAGTTCCTTTAAAGTTTAAAACATTTCTATGAATATAATTACAATAGTTTTTTACTCTATATTCTCTTACGAGACAATCTCTCCATTAATATTTAATTAATCTTATTTGCATTAGTGCTAGATTTTAGCTCTGAAGGTCCATTATTGCATTTTTTACTTTAAGTCTTTTATATATACATAAACTGCAAAATAAAATTAAATTAAAAGGATATTTAAAATTCATTCCATATTCAGTTCGGAACAAACTACATGCAAAAAACGAAGAACAAAAGCAGAGTGACAAACTGCAAGAAATATGGGGAAGCCTGTTTCTGAACACACAAAAATTAAAGTATAAAATTTTTAAATAATCTTAGAAAAACAATCAAAATAATCTGTGCCTTTAGCAATCCAACTCCTAAAAGCCGAAGTAAGCAGCGCAAAAATTGCAAAATTACGGCATCAAAAACAAACATAAATTCAAAAAGGTTACGAACTGACAGAGAAATTTGAAAAAAGTATTTTGACTAAATCGAGCCCACAAAAAAACTTGCAAAAATAAAAATCCAGTGCTTGAGAAAACAAAACCATACGCAAATTATTTAATCCAGAACTTGAAAAAACAAAATTATATGCATATTTTAGAAGCATAAAGGCCGGATTAAAAAATTGATAGCATAAATCATAAGTAAGTAAAAAAACTGAAAATTCTAACAACTTTTTTTAAACGCGAATGGAACGAGTCAAAAACATGTAAAAACAGAAATAATCCAACATATGCAAAAACAAAAAAATTTACAAATAATGGATCTTTAAAATATAAAATAAAATAAAAAAAAATAGAGGCGGAAGTTAGAGAGTATTTTTTATTTTATTTTAATTTCCATTATTACCAGGTCTTATTGCTGCTATCAGCGAGTAATTGGATTAGGTTTTGAACTCTTTTTTACTTTTAATTTATTTATTTTATACAGATATATATAGATATATATATGTATGTTACTTCCCCTCCCCTCAGTGACTAAATTAATAGAGATATATGAAGCTTTCTTTCAGTCTTGCATCCCAGTTATGTTCCGGAGTTATATCAAATGAACTAACAAATAAGTAAATTGAAAACAGCATGACTTGTAATCTGAAAGATCGTTTTCATCCGTCAGCCAACGAAAAGATCACCTCTTGCGTATCTCCTCGCGAAATAAAACAAAAACGCGGTCAGGATTAATTTTTTAGACTCTCAGTCGGAGTCGGAGTGGACTGAATTGAGTGACGAATTGCTACCGAATTGCTCCTGTCAGGAAGTTAATGAAAGCCGCGGGGCACGAGACTTAATTGTTTCCAAAAAGTAATGCAGTCGTCCATATCGTGCAGTGCTAAAAGTCCTTTGCCAAACTCGGATTTGAAGACTATGGAGAAAATAGATCATAAAGATGAATTTTTCGATTGAAACTAAGGATATAAACGAAATGAAGGGCAAGGATGTATTTGATGAATAACCTTAAAATATTCTGGTATATTTTACGTCTGATTACATTTTAGGATGGTTAAACATTACGAATGATGATTCATGAGGATGATTTATGACTTTATAAGGTTTACGGTTACCATAGTTTACACGGTTTATGGTCATGATGGTTAAGCATTACATGGTTTATAGCGGTTACACTTTTATGATTTATGATGGTTAGATTCAGTTTATGAAGGCTATACGTCTTGTTACACTTTAGAAATGTTAAAAATTGTTACACCTCTTGCAGTTTGTGAACGCGTGTTTTGTGCTTCTTTCTACTATATTCTTTAAATATCTAATGAAAGCTAGAAAGACTGTCTAAAGAATCATTTTCGAAATCTGAACTGAAGTTATTGCCAATCCATGCTGTAAAAGATCTTCATTTATCTTCCATATTATGAAGCTGCATACCTTATAAGCATAATGAAGCGAATTGCTTAAAAACAAAATCTGTTTCTTAATAATGCTTTGCATCTAATTCATGTAACTATTAGAAGATAATTCCAATGCCGTGTATTATGAATCTTCATTAGACTTTTGTCTAACTTCCATGCTTCTTCATTATCGTCTGCCCCTAAAATTATACTCAGAGATAGTTTATAACATTCTTACTTACAACCAGCGGATTTACTGTACCGCCTGTTATATGACTATCGGCATTTGTACTCAACTGGTGGAGCATTCTATTGTCGCTTGGCCTAGCCAAAAATCTGTATAGAATATTAAAATTTGTAACGGAATTTATAAAGTTACTTCGGAAGGTGGGTATTTGTGAACTTGTGGTTATTAAAGAGACCCTGCCAAGGTTTTGACAGTGCTGGATAAGGATTTTAGCATTATGCGAATGTTTCGTGTCACTATTAATTTCTGTACTTCGAATAATAACAGTATTTGAGTTATTCAACGCACATCAGGGCCATCTGCCTGAAGGATGGGATGCCTTCAAGAAGGACTTTTTTAAATTCTCAGTTCTGATAAGTTCGGAGTTACATAGGGTATTTTCTCCTTCCTTTCTGCATGCCTTTGTGGTGTAACGGTAGCACACTCGGCGCATATTCGAGAGCTCCAGGTTCGAGTCGTGGCGAGGACATTGCTCATTTTTGGTGTTTCCCACTTAAAAAATACCTAAAGTTTCTACAGTGGAGCCCGAATTAAAAGTTGGAGGATGATGATTCTTCGCCATCAGGATTTGGCGATTGAGTCCCCTAGTCGCCCTTGTTGTTGTTGCTCATGCTTACTTGTCTGACACAGTCAGCCCAAGCCCACAAGAATTCTCGTATCAAGGAGTGCTAGATTACGCCTGTCGTTGGTAATAGCCTTGAGCACCTAACAGGTGACAGTACAATTTGGCTCAGTTCTGCCTCCAGTTTTGATGGAGAGCACCCCGAGGAGACGGGTCCGAGGGTCTCCCACCCCTCTCCCCTTTCACCAAACCGCATGAGAGGACTTTCGGCGCGCCGCATATTTAAAGTGCCACCATGTCGCACCGACACTACGCATTTACAAACATCCATGCCTTCTCCGGGATTCGAACTCGAGCCCTTCGGCACGGCAGTCAACGACGCTAACCTCTATACCGATTGGTTGGCTAGTCACCCTTTAAAAGAGGGAGTATATAAGGTATTTTCTCCTTCCTTTTTGCATGCCTTCGTTGTGTAACGGTAGCACACTCGGCGCTTATTCAAGAGGTTCAGGTTCGAGTCCCGACGACGGCATTGCTCATTTTTCGTGTTTCCTACTTAAAAAATACTTGATGTCTCTTCAAGGAAAATTGGATCATATTTAATTTAAAATGGGAAAAACAACGAAACAATGAAAATGGGAAAAACCATGAAACCATGAAAACATTCACGTAGCCGCATTTTCTGAGATCTGAACCCAAATAGAACTGCTAGTATTTAGTTTTACCCCTTTGGGGTTCACAGACATCCTTTTAAAAAAATCCACATGTCGCTATATAGGGAATTATCTCATCCCCCCCTACATAGTCTGGATTTGTAATTGATGGCATATTCAGCTAGCAACTGGTCGTTGCTTCTGATAGCTAAATGGAATCCCGGTCAGGACATAGCGTTTTTTCGTGTGCTTTGCTCCGAAAAACTTCTAAAGTTGCCCTCTGTTTAGAATCAGGTGGACGATTATTCCTTGTCAGGTAGATTCGGTCGATTGGATTCCGTGCTATCCCCTTTCCCTCTTTAAGTGTGAGAAAATAGAAAATATTATGACATTCCTCTGACGATGCTTTTGTGGTGTAACTAGTAGTACGCTCAGCCAGTAGATGGAAGATCCTTGACTCGAATCCCGGCAAGGGTCGAGCTGTTTTTTTGAGTTTCCTGCTCTGAAAATTTCTACTATCTATGTGTACAGTTGTCCCAATAAAATTTTGATAAAACAACAACGATATATTTTGTTTCTGTCTATGGGTTTTTATTATTTTGTAAGGTTTATACTTCCTTCTTACCGCATGCTTTCCTGGCATAATTGGAAATAAGTCCGACTAGCAATTGGGATGCCTGAAGTGTGAATCCCGGAGAAAGCAAAGTACATTTTCCTTGTTTTCTGCATCGACAAGCCTAATGACTCTAAAACTCCACACACAAAAAAAAAGGGGGGAGAAAGAACTTGTCTATTCAGTATTTGCCACTCCTAAGGCCAGAAAGAAAAAAAAAGAGTTTTTATCGGTACAAAGCTTACTTATTTAATGAATGGGAATGGTCTTTTGTCTCCGTTCTGAGTTTCAGATCTCTATGATATTATCGATTGGTTTAGTAGTTAGCACTGCTATATTCTTTTGTCGAGTTCAAATTTCAGAGAAAGCTTGGATGTTTGTACGTGTACTTACAATCTTTGTGGCATTGGGAATTTAAAATACATGGTCAGCCAAAAATTCTCTCGAGTGATTTTGTGATAGAAGAAGAGAGGAAGCAAGCCCTCGAACTGGTCATCCTCGGATATTCTGGTTCAAAACTGAAACGGTACAAGGTAAAGTCGTACTGTCACCTGTAAAGTGCTTAAGGCCGATTCCAGCTGTAGACGCAGACTTGCAGTTCTTGCCCAAGTTAATTTCAGGAAATTATTCGTATGTTACTCTCTGTCTCTGCACGCTCATGAGAACAACAGGCCTGTTGTTATGCTTAATCTGTTATTACATTTCTTTGGAGAACGAAATTTATTATCTGTGCACCTCGGTAAAGAGCCGGAAGGGCTGGACAGGCAACTTAATTTTAACAAATATCCAATGTCTAGCACTTGCCTATTCAGTATTGGCTACTCCTAAGGCCAGAAGTGGTGATGATATTATAGTAGAGGCACTTAATAGGCGGCCATTGTTGCCTCCTATGAAGGGACGGATAGTTGCAAGTATGCCTTCTCCGGGATGCGAACCTGGGCCCTTCAGCACCGCAGTAGGCTCTCCTAACCGCTATACTGTCCGTGCGGATTTTAACAAATATTGTTGAATTACAAGGCCCTTGAATGAAATAATTGGAATCCTGTGTTGCTACAAGTGAACGACAGATTTTGAGCTTAAAAGCTGCACTGCATAAATCACAGGATTATTTATGTTAATTGCAAGGAAACACATATTTATTGTGTCAGATGTTATAGGAAACTTTTGCACAGTATATGCATATATTAATACAATAATTCTCAAAACTGTTTACATGCTGTTTACAAGAGAAAGGTTGAGACAACTTGAAGAAAATATGCATTTTAAAAATTAAATGATATGTGAGACTGAGCAATGTATTTCGGAGGTTCTTGTGTTACTGTCAGACAAGAGAGACATGTAACGGTAAGTCAAACTGTCACAGTTCTGATATTACTGTCAGACAAGGGAGGTAAGTCCCAGAAACAACCCATAACAGAAATTGATAATGATTTGGATATTTTCCTTTTTGTGGTATCACGCTAGTGTTCTCTAGAACAAACTAGGGATTTTAAAGAAAGAAACGCGGCTCTTAGGAACATTTCTTTTCTACTTTTAAATTCTGAACTTTTAAAATAAAAAGGCATTTAAATGTTCACTTGTAAATTTTAACTATTTTTTATGATATAACACTAGCTGCAACCCACTAAAATCATTATACAGAGTTAACAGAAATGATTCATTCATTTTGAAAAGGTTATGTTTTCGAAAATATTTTACGTACACACATAAAAAATATATGAAAATAACCACAAACTCACCAACTTTATACACCCTCTACAAATATTCAGTATGTATCCCTATAATAATGCGACACACGTCTAGACGATAATCGAGCTCTTTCCATACATTTTGCAGCATTGCTGTCCAGATTTTCATCCTATCAATTGAGCAGATGTTCGGAATACCACAAAAAACTGTGTGGAAGATTTTGCTTCAAAGGTTGCATTTGAAATCGTACCATGTGTAGCTCCTCCAACAATTACTCCCGTCGACTAAATTTTTGCTTCAACATTGGAGGACGAAGATTTCACGAACATGATATTCAGCGATGAAGCAACGTTCCACTTATCCGGGAAACTCGGTGAAATAGTGAAAGAAACTTGGTGAGTTTGTGGTTTTTTTTCTTATACTTTTCATCTGTGTACGTAAAATATTTTTGAAAACACAGCCTTTTCAAAATGAATGAATCCTTTATGCTAACCGTATTATATATATATTTTTCTTTTTTGTGATAACTATTTTAGGTGACTAGTTATAACAAAAATAATCAATAATTTTTACTTTAAGATAGAATATGCTCAATAGTTTCACTGATTATGGTAAAAGTATTCATGATATATCTTCCCGCAGGAAATAAAAGACGGTCCTCTATATATCTGTTATCTCTGTTATTTAAAAATAGAGAATCTGTATTTATGTATGTATTTCCTTAGCATTGTGGAAAAACGGCGGCAACTAGAGCCACTAATTCTGAACACACATAGTCCTCCACCCGAACTTGTTCGCCTAGAAGCCTGAAGTTTGAATTTAGAGTTTTTATCGTGTATTTTATGTTTTATGCAAACTTAATGAAATTTTAATAAACAATATTGAGGATATAAAAGCGCCATTCGGCAAAGCTTATGATATTTATGTTTAGAATTCGACGATTTAAAACCAGTGTGCTGCCACTCAGCAAAGCGCAAGGTTTTTTTTCTCTCGAATTTAACCAACAGACTCATTTAAAAGAAATGTGTCTCCATTCGACAAAACGTATTGTCTTTAAAAGTTAATAACCAAAGTCAACAATTTAAAAGAAATGGGTTGCCACTCCCTAAATACCGGAGTAGTTTATTTTTATTTTCCACTCGTCAGTGTGTTGTTGTCATTCGGCAAAGCATAAATTATTCAATTTTTCTTTCAAATTTAATCACTCTGTTATTGATTAAAAATTAAGCGATTTAAAAGCAATGAACACAGTTCTTCATAGCTGTTATTATCAATTAATAGCTGAAGTTACACTAGCTGGGTTCACTAAAATCATTCAATATTTTTCTTTTTCATAATAATTATTTTAGGCGGCTTACCTAGCAAACGGCTAATTTGGTAAAACAATAAATGTCTATGTTCCGTACTCTGTGAGAGCAAAAAATTTCTAGAAGGAAATTTTTTAATTTATTTTTAACTGAAATCTTAAAAAATAACATCGCTATCGGAAATAGAAATAGATGAAAGATTTCATTGATTTCTTATAAAATCGAGACCAACTATAAAGTATAAAGAAAGTGTTATCTGAGATAACCCTCGTTGATAAATTTAGTTTAATAGCATTCGCGCAACCGCGCCAACATATAAATTAACGTATATCTTCGAAAATTCTGAATAAAAAGCTTTAATTTTTTGCAGGTTTACTTAGAAATACATCTACTTTAAGTTAATGGTAAAAATTTTACGGGTTATAACTCAAATTTTTTTTCCAAAAATTTATGAAAGTTGTTTAAAAATACAAATTTTAAATATAACTCATAAAAAATGGGTGAATTTTACCTTATTCCCAAATGTATGACAATTATTATGTCTATTATTAGTTTTACATCCGTAATGTTGCTATTTTTTGTATGTATGTTAACAAATTATTCCAAGAAACAATTTCAAATACATTCACATAACTTAGAGAATGATTATACCAATCACCCTGTAAGGTACACTGCGGGTGAAAAAAAAAGGACAGTTCTATATCCTCCGTTCTACTGGGCCAATTCACGAAATTCAAATTGCGTTTTCCATGTCTCGAAAGCATGACTTGGGATATGTATTAGATTTATGCACAGCATTGTTTTAATGTAGGTATTTTAACACAAAATCGGACTTTTTCTGTAATCGCATGCCAATTTTTTTCCATATTATGCCAAACTGCCAAGTTTTGTAAAAATCGCAAGAATAGTTTTTAAAAAATTAGCTCTCAAAATTTTAGCTCCTCAATGTTAATTCAATTTGGTATGTATATATTAATATCTCTTTTTTATTATACTTACATGATTCCTTCTTTCACAGTTCGATATTTAGGTTCACATCGAATAAAATTCATCCATTTTTTATGATTTATTTTTAAAATTTGTATTTTTAAATAATTTTTATAAATATTTGGAAAATATTTTGAATTATAACCTATAAAATTTTTACCATCAACTTAAAGTAGGTGTATTTCTAAGTATACCTGCAAAAAATTACAGCTTTTTAATCAAAATTTTCGAAGATATACTTGAATTTATATGTTGGCGCGTTTCGAAATTTGGCATATTTATTGAAAGCGATAATAACATCTAATGTTATTTACTCAATTTGTTAAAATTATTTGAAAGTAGGAACGATGTGACTTTTTTTTCCACTCATGCACAATGTAAAAAAAGTAAGAATGATGTGACTTTTTTTTTCGTTCCTACACAATGGAAGGGATAGGAAAAGAGGTTGCCATGTACTAAGAAGTTCGCCAAGTGAATTATTCTTGGCGCAAACTGAAAAAAATTCGAAAAGTTAAATTTTGGAATTTCTCCCTAAATTTCGCACCAAATTTTACAAAATTTCATATTTAGTCATAATTTGAGTCGTAGAATCGAAATATGGTAAAAATTTGGTATGTTATTTCAGAAAAAGACCCATTTTTGTATCAAAATACTTGTGTTAGAACAATGAATGCTGTATATAAATCTAATATACACTGAAATGCCACTGAATTAAGGATACCTACCTAGTAACGAGTTGGGCCTCCTTTGGTCTTGATAACGGCTACCACACGACGAGGCATAGATTCAACAAGTTTCTCGAAACGTCCCATGGGAATGGCTTGCCAAATATTGGCTAAAGCTGTCCGTAATTCAGTAAAGTTCGTTGGTGCTGTGTGATGGCCTTTCAGGCCTTGTTCCAAAACATCCCAAAGATGCTCAATAGGATTTAAGTCTGGGCTTCTAGGTGGTCAATTTATGACAGAAAAGTCAGAAGAATGCTCATCCAACCAGCCAGTAGCCAACCGAAACTTGTGAGAGGTACAGTTGTCTTGCTGGAAAACTCCATTACCGTGCGGATAAGAACAACATAAACGGATGGAGGTGATCACCCAGCAACTCTACGTACTGAATTGCATTGAGGGAGGTTGGTACATACACCAAAGATCCCAAACAGTGCTACGAAAAGACACCCCAGATCATGACTGAGCCAGCATGCCCTTGTACATTTCCAACCGGCGTGCAGGATCCATGGCTTCAGGAGCCTGACGCCATATTTTCAGCCTTCCGTCGGCGTTAAGTAGTTGGAATCGAGACTCATCACTCATGATACTCATTTCCAGTCCTCTACGCTCCAGTCAAAGCTTCCACTTGGGCTTGAACTCAAAGTGTTAAGAAACCAAACTTAACTATTGCTTAGCTAAAACGTTATAGACGAAGCTATCAAGATTCTAAATAGTTGGCCTTTAAATATCAAATAAGCTGGCGAAGCTATCAAGGCCCTGAAATAAGGATGAGCGTAGCTTAGAGAGACGTAGCCCAAAAGGCGAACGCGTGCTAATCAGAAACTCCGGCTCTCTATTTCAGTCAGTGGAACTTCGACTTAAATACCACTCTCACTTGTTTGCATTAAATATGATTCTAAAAACACATTCTGGTACGAAATTGTAAGCTGGAAATAGAAGGGACAGGAAAATAGCTTAAAGTAAAGATAACTGTTAAAAACTTAGGATAAACCTTAAGGTGATAGAGATAGCACTTAAATGCTGCTTTAAATGTTTCACGTTGTTCTGCAAAGCTCTGCGTTGTATTAAAGAGATAACTAACACGGTACCATTTAACGATTTTGGTAAGAACTGATACTTACTTTCTTACCCGTTAGGTCGTTGTTCGGAAATGAGCTCTAGTAAATTTAACATCCACGTTGGCCGATTCCTTCACCGTTTTCCAAATAGTCGCAAAACGCTGATAGAGAGGCACTAAAATTCTGCTTAAAAGTTCTACACTGTTTAAAAAAGTAAGCAAACTCGGCGCCTCTAACGTTACTTAAGAAGTGATAGCGGGAACGCAGCATCGGCAACCTGAACATAAAATGAGTAACGTAACTTCAAAGTTGAAACTGTTCAGAAATATAAACATTTATTTCTTTTATAACATTTATTACACATGTTCTAATGAAAGCAAGAACTTAAAGATGACTTGAGCCTAAGATATGTGTCGCGAACTCAACGTTGCAATATTGCAAGGATCTTAAGTTTGACTAACATTTACTTGCTAACTAACGCTTAAGTATTTAAGTTGTAGCTTTTTGCCAAGAGCGTAGTAGAAGGAGAGAAAACGAGCCATCTTGTCACGAGTCTTCCCGCGAGCTTGCAATCAGTTACTGTCCGCCTTTAAGGCCAAAGGTTTTAATCCTCTTGAAAGCTGAAGACGTAGTTTTTGGCAGTTTGAGTACTACAGACGTAGTAATTTAAAAGACCAGTCATAGTGTTAGTCATCTGTGTAATATATTAAAAGTTAGCTCTTATTTAAATTTTAGTTAATTAGTAGTCTTATATTTTTACGTTCAGACCACAAGTGGTTGGTCTTTGTATCCCTGAATGCGAAAGCGACTGTGAAACGTGAAAAAAAATGAAGGGTAATTTTAACCCTTCTCATCTTGTCGTCTTTGCTACTCCATAGGACATAATTTGCAGTCAACTCACTGTCCAATCAGGACACCTTATGCTCGCCAAACAGATAAAAAGAAATACGAGTCCTGATAATATAAGCATCCTGAATGGGATCGTGGGATGGTTTTTGGAAATACTATGTAGACAGTAAACTTCTTCTCATTTTCAAGGTCAAGAGCTAAAATTTTAATCAAGATCAGAATTAGAACTGGAGGTTTTTATGTGTTATACACACAAACAGACGGACACATTTGTAGTTTAGTGAATCCAGCAAGTAATTCATAGTAATTGAAGTAAATCTGCTTTATTGCTTTTAAAAATTTATTGTTTAGTTTCTTAATTAATAACAGAATAGATCTGAAAAAACAAATAAGTATCTTAACGAGTTGTTGAACGACAACGCACTGCATAGAAGAAAACAGAAGTATTTTAATTCAAGGGTGGCAATACATTTATATTAAACTGCTGAGTTTGTTTACTTCATTCGGAAGACGAATACACTGACAATGTCCTTCTTTTATATAGTGAATTTTCTGATTAAATTTGAAACATAAATGTATTACACTTTGCAAAGGGAGATCACAAATGTCTTAAATCGCTGAGTCTTTAATGTAAAATTCAAACTTTACTAAAAACCAATACATATATAAACAGTGTGGACCTTATGAGGTATGTAGCGCTTGATGTTTTATTGACGACAGACTCACTTTCAAACACAACAATAAATTTATTGAATATGTTAAATTTTACAAAAAGAAATGGTATACTAAAAGGAAATGGCGACATAGGTAAGTGCACCGAAAAGGCATCTTTTCACACCGAATTCCATCCTCCAACTCTCTCATCTCTCACAGTCATCTGTTAATGACCTTTTCCCCATTTTGCCTTTTTGAGGTTTCCGAAGCTGACTCTACGCCAGTTGCCCAAGGGAAGAGAAATTGCGAAGACCGTAAGGCCCATATTACACGCACTTGTTTCGGACAATTTTTCTGCCTGGTTTACCACTGAAAGAAAGACGTGCGATTTTTTTCCTTCCTTTCGAAAAAAATTGCAAATTGTTAGTTTTCAACAAATCAGCTATCAGCTTTGAATGCTATCATCTTGCTTGTAATGGAGAACCTGTTTCCTCTGTGTTAATCCCAAAGTGATCTGTGGTGATTGGCTGTTATGATAAAGCAGAAAAATATTCAAAACAGTTGTTCTTCCGAAACAAACGGATGTGTGATAGCAGCCTACAAGGGGTCATTACGAATCCCTCAATAGGAAAACAAAATGACGAGTGTCCGAGGCACTTTACTAGAGTGCTGTTGCAGATGGTTTATGCGAAATATTATGTAGACCAGAGCTTAAATTGCTCCGGAGCTCGGCTTCAGTGCTTCTCAGTTTCAACGGTAAATAGTATTTCTAGCCGAAACACATCGCGGCCCTAAATAAAAGGTTTGACTTTGATGTAGGTTAAGACTCTTAAGGAAAGAAAAGTCTCCAATCCAAATGACAAAGGTCTATTTTTCAGACAATACAATGAATTTGAAAGGCCGGCTAAAATTTTTTATTCAAAGGGGCTTTGTTCCTAAAGGACTATTGTTTTCGTTTTGCGATTTTGCGTCGAATCACTAAAAGCATTGTATCACTTTTCAAATTGTTGCCACCAAATATTGCAGCTCTGTATTATATTTAAAGAAATTAAATAATGAAGAATCTGTATAAATGTATATATATTTCTCCAAATGTGATAAAACAACGGTACCTAGAGCCATCGAGTTTTGAACAACATACGTTTCCACCCGAATATGTGCATCTGGAAGCCCGAATTTGGAATTTGTTTTATTATCTATTTCACATTTTGTAAAACTTTAACTAATTTTTTATGAACAAACTCAAAAGATTTAAAAGCGAGCAATGGCAACACTCTACGGGAAAAAAAAGGAAAAAAAAACCTTTTTATCTCCAACGCGTGGAACTGTGTAT
Source organism: Stegodyphus mimosarum (assembly GCA_000611955.2). Classification (NCBI taxonomy): domain Eukaryota; kingdom Metazoa; phylum Arthropoda; class Arachnida; order Araneae; family Eresidae; genus Stegodyphus; species Stegodyphus mimosarum. Next base: position 652,491 of record KK113780.1, read on the forward strand.
CGGAAATTCTAAAGATAGACTCATTTTAAAATTATTTTGCGATATTCCTGTAGAACTGAATTTTATGGTTTAAGTGCGAAGAACATGATATTTAATAAATAAAGGTAAAACACAAAATGTTAAAAAAAACGCCCCTCTGGGCGTAATTTAAAATCTGAAACCTTTCAGTTCTTTTTTTTTTTTTTTTTCGAAAGTACTATAAGTGATTACCTTGCTCGAACGACATACAACGCTGACCTTTCACTGCAGAACTCATGCAGACTTGAACAATGTAACCAAATACGTGAGACAAAAATTGTCACTTATGCAGACCTTTCATTTGTTCTCATGTTGTTATCGGATAGGATTTGAAGGAAATTTTTTTGCCCAGTCTGATTCTGTTTGACAGCTAGAATTATATCGGCAGGTCATCACGTTTAAAAAGCATTGGACTATTCTCTCTTTGTTTTCTAAGCTACACTTCTCCATTAAAATTTCGTTCATTACTCTCGTATTGTTTCTAACATTTTCTGTATTCTAATTAGTGGCACTTTAATCTTTTTACTTTTTTTTGCCATAGGTGTGTTGGAAAAAGAATAATTTTTGTTTCTCTTATCCCTTTAAAAATGCCTTATAATGCATTATTATTAATCGTATATTCAGGGCTTAAATGCAGCCTTAGGCCGGCTGAACAATTCCTTAATTTTTGAATGAAAATGCAAGTCCAATCGGAGCCCCAAATAAGATGTGGTCTGATATTTTACTTCTTTTATTTAACCTAGTTATCATGAACTTAATAATTTATTAAATCTTTATTTGTGTCTTCATAGTTTATCGTATGCAAATTTAAATTTAATTTTGTAATTATTTAAATTATTAGTTATTTTATTTATTTAATTTTTCTCTTCTTCCTAACGGTTTTCCACAGGGTTCCGGAACTTCTGATTTTAAAAATTATACCCTGTTCTAGACAGTGACCTGCCTCTTGTTTTGAAGGTTAAGTGTGCCAAATTTCATCAAGATCGGAATAAAACTGTAGATTTGTATGTATTACACATAAACAAACAGGTAATCTTCTTTAATAACCCCTCTAGGGAATTTCTTTGTTTCGTCCTCTAGAGTGTCTTTCATTTCCACGCCACTCTTAGTTACTCGTGTATTGCAGATTTGAGGGAATGTTGATGAATGCATAACGAGCCACATTCCCCTTGCGGCAGCACAAGACGACTGTGTTTCTCTAATCGACAAGAGTTTCTTCGTGTTCTTCTTTAAGACAGAAAGATGGATAATCTTTACGCTAACTTAAAACACCCTTCATGAAATAGATAGTGATAATTTCCTTAGAAAAATGTAACAAAGAATTAAGAAGCGGACGAAACAAACAAAACCAAGTGCTGGTCTTACATTAAACAACCGCGGAAGAAGCTTCGTTGCCCTTTGATTAAAATTTCGCGTTCTATTTTACTCATCCAATTACCTCGTAAAACGTTCTCAACGCTGGAAAGAAGGAAGCGCACGCGAATTTCAGAGAAGATCCCGCGGGGCCCCCTCCGTCGCGAATGTCAACAGAAGGGGGGTAGGCTGGGGACATGTCCTCCGCTGTGGTGGTGCACGCTTTTAAGTGCGCAGCGCACATGATTTCCCAAGGCGAACGCGGTTCTAGCCGAGGACAAGTTTACGGAATTGGCCTGCCCTCTTAATCACGGGCCTTTACACGCCGTTGGAGTAGGCGGATAAAACTGCACGCTATGAAATGAGCATTGTTTCTGGATTGGGAGACGATTCTTTTGAAAGCTGCTGCACTTTTCGAGAGGGTTTAGGCACAAAAAAATTTATCTGAAAAAGAATGATAATATTATGCATGATAGCATGATAAATTTGTGCATGGAGTGTTTCTTTAATTATATATATATATATAAAGGTCTAAAGTAAATTCTGTAATAATTCTTCTGGTTTTCTGTTGGATTAAGTGGGATGGAAATAAGTACTTCAAATATTAACTAGTGAAAAAGACATTTCAGGTTAATTCCCACTAAAAGAAAAACTGACCCGAATTCAAGTTATCAGGACACGTATTCCTTTTTATTTGTTTCGGGAACATAACGTGTCCTGACTAGACAGTGAGTTAACTGCAAACTATGTCCTATGGAGTAGCAAAGACGACAAGATGAGAAGGGTTAAAATTACCCTTTATTTTTTTTCCTCGTTTCACAGTCGCTCCCTCTCGTTCCACAGTCGCTTTCACACTTCGGGATACAAAGACCAACCAATTGTGGTTTGAACATAAAATATAGGACTACTAACTAAGTAAAATTTAAATAAAAGCTAACTTTCAATATTTTACACAGATGACTAACACTAAGACAGGTCTTTTAAATTACTACGTCTGTAGTATGCAAACTTCGGAAAACTACGTCTTTAGCTTTCAAGAGGATTAAAACCTCCGGCCTTAAAGGCGGACAGTAACTGATCGCAAGCTCGCGGGAAGACTCGTGGTAAGATAGCTCACTTTCTCTCCTTCTACTACGCTCTTGGCAAAAAGCCACAACTTAAATACTTAAGCGTTAGCAAGTATAATGTGCATAAACATATTCACGCGTTAATTCTGGCTGGAAGTGGAAAATAAGAGATGATAGTAAAATTTTAAAATAAAATAAACTTTAGTGAAACTTAAGATCCTTACAAAGTTGCATATGGAAAAACCTACCATGGAGCCAGCCCATTCGCCTAAGATCTAACTTGGCTCAAACTCTCAGTATTCAACGGTCTTAAACACTCGGCCACTGGAGGGACCTAAGTATGAGAAGAATGCAAACTCAAGAAAACTTGTATTAAATGAATAAATTAATAAATATGTGTTTTTCTATTGACATATTACTCAAAAGTTACATTAAAAATACACATAACTTTCTTGAGACTGGTTTTCTATGTTTGGTATGTGTTTCTTGGGACTGGTTTATGATGTTTACCATCACTGCCTGGTGGTAAACATTCACCAAACTTCAGCTGACAATCTAGATTTGTTTTGTGTGATGAGATAGAATATTGCGTTTTAAATATTGATTCTAATTTATTTGTATTCAATGCCTGGCATCTGAAGAAGATGTAATCTGAAAATTTGAATATAAGGAGCGTGTACCTAAACTCAATTTTTAGAAGTTAGTTTTGAAAGTGGAGTGTATTGAATTCATTAATCTGTCAGTCTTCTCACACAGTTTCATAATCTTTCTATACTCTTTCTGTATTTTAACACAAAATAACAGAAAATGAGGATTTTAAGCAAATAAATATATCTTTAAGAAATTGCTATCATTCTAGAGAAAATCCCGAAATTCAGTTTCTCTGCCATATTGTTATCAGGCAAAAATACAAATGCCATTCAGTTGGTAAGGGGCTAAGTTTTCAACCCAACTGGTAATTCATACTGGAACTGACTTTTGGTCAATGAAAGAATTAAATGCATGCGATTCTCCTATATTTCTACGTAAGTAGCGCAAATATAAGCTCCCTTGCATTAAAAAATTCCCCATAGAGACCCTCCTTGGGCAAGTAATCTTCAAGTAACAATTGACTAATAAAAAATTAAAAGCATACCAATTTAATGAAAGCAAAGTAGGCAGCGTATCTCAGCACCTTATTATTGCGGAATCGTTGTATTATATCATGTCTCAAGGGAGCCGACATAAATATTACATATGATTAACATATTTATTCTTATTTCTTGCGGAATACTGGGATTCCTAAAAAACTGCTGGTTGAGAATGGCTTTTTAAGGTACATTTCGACTTAGTGGATACAATGTCAGTGCTACGCTGATATGCATTCTTCAAGAGCACACTGAATTCTGACTGCTCTGATTGTAAGTTGCTGCTGTCTTGGCCTTCATAAAAGCACGATTCAACAAATTTGTAGAAATGTTCCAGTGGTCCTAAAAGAATATTTCTCAAACAAGTTAATGACGACTTTACCCGATGACATGCTTGTATACCTTTTCTCCCCAAATAAAGTATCCCAAAGGCATTCAGTGTGGTGTCAGTCCAAGTTTCTTAACAAT
>KK113780.1:656560-678682 GCA_000611955.2 Stegodyphus mimosarum
AGCAGGAAGAATTTAGTGAAATGCTCCTCTAACTAGTCGGAAATGAGAATCATCACTCAGACTACTCGCTTCTAATCGTAGATGGTCTAGACATGGTGCTCTGTGGCCTTACAAGATGCTGAACTCAATAGAGTGCAATCAGAAGTGATACACTTCGGATCTTCGGCCTTTGAAGCTCATATGGTGAAGATAGCGTTACACAGTCCATCTATTGACTGTCCGAGCTGGATGGTCACCTGAGATATATTTTGGTGTCGTTGGCTAGGTATGATACGGTTGAGTTTTCGAAGATCAAGATCGTCAAGGTTTACAAACAATCTCTTACAATTTGTGCTATTCTTATTTCGTTTTCCGCTGTCTGTTTATCCTCACTGTACTCTCGATAACTCAGAATCAAACTATTTCTGAAATTTAATAACCCGTGTGCACCTACTATTTTTTCTCCATCGAAGACGTATACGGCCACACTATTACTTCTAATTACCAAATTGCCTCAAATTAAGTGCAGCGTTTGTCATACGAGATTTCGTTCCATCTGTCTTCTAAACTGTACACACTGTGTAAAATTGTCACAACTGAGAGTGAAGTTTTAAAATACAAGATGCTTGTTAACACTTCGCTTGCACATATTCAAAAGTTTAACAGAAACAAAACTGCGAAAACTTGCAGATAACCAAAACACATATTAAAATTAAATAGATGCGAATTACAAAATTGCATACCTAACTAAACCTTGGTTCACCCCTAAATGTTCACGAAGCAAAGCTTCTTGTCTATAAGTTTAAATTCAGCGGAAAAGAAGCTAAGCAGAGTGACGACCAAAAGCTCTTCGAAAGCTCAAGAACGCTCAGTTTATTTATGTACAATTAAATTGCATTCTTGGACATTGACGAAAATAGAAGTAAAAGTAAAGCCAAAGTAATAAGGTAACAGGGTCAATTAACTTAAAATTTTCCATTGTCTAAGTCGCGAGTTTTACGCATCATGTTACTTTTATGATGTTACTTACATGTTTTAATTGCTCAAAGAGGATTACACTCCTAGCTATATGTGTACATCTTATAAGGGCACGTTTTCGCATGCACAGAAATAAAGTATGCTTAATATCTGTGCGGAAACATCCTGAATATTTCAGAATGTTTCATACAGTACTTCAGGTTACTTGAAAAAATATCTATAAATATGTATCTCGTATTGTTAACGTAACGTACAATGAAATCTTAGAGAGGCAGTTTATTTTTCAATCTAAAAAGGAAATATACCTATCAGTTTGAAAGAGTTTCGTCATTTTGTACTGCTTAGATGAAAATGATCGAGGAAAGGAGGAAAAAAATATTCTAAAATAGTAAAAATTGAGAAAATAGAAAGAGGTATATTTCACATTTAAAATGTTATCTAAATCATTCGTGTACATGAATATATTTTAGCCCATTGCTTTTAATTTGCTCAATGGTTTTTTCTGGTTTCTTATTTTGATAATTCTTATTTTATGCTTTTTATTCTTATAGTATTTTTTATTTTAGATTCACATCGGAGCATATTATAATCTTGACACATTCTATTGAATTTTTCTTTTAATTATTTCAAGAATTTGTAATCATCCAGATATGATTCAGAAACGTGACTCTGTTGAAAATTATTTGAAAAAGAAGAAAGAATTTTCAACAGTCTGTCATACTATTTCATTGCGTTGTTTTGTTGTTTGTGTTTACTGTTAAACTGTTATTTCCCCTTTCTGAATTAATATCTCTTGATTATATATATATATGTATATATATGCACAGAGGAATATGTTATTTCAGTATGGACTACAGATGAATTTCAGATGTGCAAAAGCAAAAACAGCAGTCACATAAAATAAATTTGAAAAATGCAGAACCATAAAGAAAAGGTATAAACGTAAGCAATGCCAAAAGGGTAAAATTTAACAAGCAAAACATTTAAGTAAAGAAACAAAACACTATGCTAAGTATTTAAGTAAGAGAACACAAGCCATTTAAGTAAGAAACCAACACCAAAAGTGTTGCTACATACTTTCTATTGCATAAATATATTATTTATGTGAATATGGCAAAGAACTCTCAGAGTATCTGCTTAAGGAAAGGAATGCCTTTGTGGAAGTTTTTCTGAGGTAACGGTATCTTATGCGTTGCACATAAAGAGAGATACTAAAATACCCTTGCAGCCAGGCTATTCGCCAGAATTCGAGTCCAAGGTTTTATGCATGACTACTGGTAGGCACGCATGTCAATGAATAAGACAAGCAGAAAGATTTTGCAGGCTATCTTAAGACTAAGGTATTTAAATGCTGTGAACATAGATTAGTTTTCATTATACAGTGAAATCTCTGTTTATAAATTTGATTTGTTCTTAAAGCCTTTTTTCATCTTCTAAAATATTCGTAAACTGAAACTACTTTTTTCCGAAAAAGTTATGGTATGACACGACAGATAACCGCTTACTAAAATTTACAGCAATACTTTGTACGCACATTCATGACACAAAAGTAACAGAATTCATTAAATCTGAGACAAAAACTTAATATTAAATAAGTCAAACAGATGAAAATTTAATTATACCGTACACATAGAAAGGAGAATGGTTTGTATAAATGGTAATTCTACAGTACACACGTATAAAGAAGAATCGATGGTATAAATGGTAATTCTACAGTACATACGTATAAAGAAGAATGGATGGTATAAATGGAAATTCTACCGTATACGTAGTATAAAGGAGAATGGATGGTATAAATGGAAAGCAATAAGGAAGAGAAAAGGAAGAGATGTCACTGTTTGGATGGGAAACCTCCTTTCAGAAAAACATCCAATAATTATCTTCCTTGGGCATCTTCTATTATGTTTTCTTCGTCTCTTAGTGCCAGTCGACGCTGCTTGCTCGACCTTCACTTGACCTTCAAAATTTGTCAGTTTCAATTTCTTAACATCAAAATTTATCCAAAATTTGTCCAGTGTGTCCAGAGCTCATATATACGTTTTGAAGTGTTTCTTAAGTAAGATATGGCATTGCCATTGATAATGTTTTGCTGTAGCTTCCTATTGCTTTATCAGGATCATATCATTACATGAAACTATGCACTTTACCCTATTTTGTCCAGCTTTCGAGGATAAAAGAAGTAGGTTCATATTCTCTTCCTTTCTCTTCCTCTGAATACATTTCCTTCGCAACAGTCTTCTATTGTTACTTCTGAAGGTGTTTCAATTCCATTCCAGATGAACTCATTTTGTGATCCGCTATTAACTTATTCACGTTTTGATTCTTAACTTTGTAGAGAAATTAGGTATTTTTTGAAAGCAGGAGAGATGAAAAATGAGCAATGTCCTCGCCGGGACTTGAACCACGGACCTCTCGAATACGCGCCGAGCGTGCTGACCACTACACCATGAACGTATGCCAAGAAGGCGAGAGAAATGCCTTATAACTTCTAAATCCATGGTTTTGCCTACAGATACAACATCATGTACTGAGTGTCAAATCATGAAAAAGATATCACCAGACATCACACGTCAACAAAATGTCTTCAGTATCTAAGCCCTTTGTCTGTAAGAGAACCTGGCCATATAGTTTTATAAAGGGAGAGTTCGTGGTCCTAAATGTCACTTTCTGATAAGATTAACTAAGCCTGGCAGAAAGTGAAACGACCTGGACGCAGAGGAAAATATTATAATGATGTTTCTAGAAAATCGACTTGAGAGTTCGTAGATCGAGACACTGTTTCTTACCCAAGGCATACTTTGTTTGTGAACCAATTTGCTTCTGATAAAAGGCTTGGCGAGTCTACATTCCGCTGTATTTAAATTTGAAACTGATCTTATCCACAAACCGTTTCTTGATTTAATTAACAGCAACGTATTTATTATTTGAACACTATTGACTCTCTTGTATAACAGCGATATTTAAACCTGCCTGGCCAACTCTCTTACATGAGAAGAAAATCTTCATCATCATAACTTTTTTTTTACATGGACGCTACAACTATAAAACTTAAATAGAGTCTTTAAATTAATTTCGCACTACCTCTGAAAGTCCAGTACTTGTCTGAATCATTTAAATCAATTGTTAATTGTCTTAAATTTGATAATAGGCAGTTAAGGTATCTGATATTAATTGTGGTAAAGATTAAAAGAATTCCATGTAAATTAGCCAAGTAAGAGATTTTTTAAAATCGAAATCAAAACTTACACTGTAATGCTGTAAATTATTCATCGAAATCTCTGCAATTATTATGAATTTCATATTTTTTGAAAATATTCCATGAATTTGAAATTCCGAGACTCAGAAAAATTCAGAACCATATTTAACTCATTCACTTTTCAGAAACGCTAAAATTGATAATATTTTATGAAATGCGTTTTCAGTAAGCCCTCGAATTACTTAGTTTTAAATTAAATAAATTTCGGGATTATCTTATTTTCTTCAAGACCTTAAAATGCAATTACTAACAGTCTCATGTATGTCAGAATATTCGCTTATAGCTAGGAAACATGGCACAACGTGAAAAGTTCCATTTTGCTGTCTTTGTACCTTATACTTCAACAAAATTGAATTACAGTCTCGCCGTTGCATCGCCAACTGTGCAGTTTTAAAAACTGATAACACGCTGAGGGTTACGCTTCTCTGTCGTATGGATTTTTTTCCTCCTATTCATTTTGTTTCATATTTCGCCCTTCCTTCACTCTTGTCCTCTTAATTTGATAAAGTCTTGCGTGCAGAGAACTGTACCTATTATCATCCTTTTACCCTTTGCAATGAGCGAAGAAACTGAGAATTGCTCTTGTAATCAGTCGACTGTAGCGTAACTCATGAACGAAAGCTACGTTCTGGATCATCTGCGGGAGGAAAGAAACTGTCATGCTTAAAAGAATCAAGCAGTTTTACTTTTTTTCTTATAGGTACGCTGACGATGACCGTCATCATTACAACTTAAGTTATCACGAAAAACGGAAAAATAAAACTGTAATTGAGAATGCCAATTTAAATAGGTCCAAGTTTATCAAATTCTTTGAGGTGAGAAAATTAAATATTTTATTTTATGAAAACTCAATTTTGACATAAGCTATTTATCAAAAAATCTTTGGATTTTGACACTGTTGCTAAATACGAATTAAACATCACTGTGTCCTGATCATTACGCAAAGTCTTGGGGAGTCATTAGGTTATTTTGGAGCAAGATACATGAAAAAGATGATCAGATTAGTTTCCTTTTTGCATTGCATTGTATTTTAACGTTTTTAGTAGTTTGAAGTATAACTACTGATTATATTGCGTGATATTGTGAACACTTCTACGAATATCTCTGACAAACTTCCAGCGTTCTGTTATATTTCTTTTGATAACAATAAATTTTATTAACCCTTTCATCGCACTTGTGCATTCGATCTATTAAGAATCCGTACGCACACAACACTTTTTGGTGTCGGAAGTGGGACTGAAAGCCAGTAACAAGAGCGACGGAGAAACAGTTAAGACGGCTGTTGGCAGCCTTTGCTGAATTAAAGAAGAGATGAAAGTTGTTAAAGAAGAAATGAAAGCGAGCGAAGAAGAACATACAGAATAATATTTAAAACTAAAAAAAAAAGAAAATGGAATAAATATATATATATACACTGCTCGACATTGAAAATGCAACACCAAGAAGGACTGGTCAGAAATTTATGCAAATTTTAGAGTAGACGCATGTCACTGAGTTATGCGAATGATGTCAAATGCGCAGCTCTCCGACGCACGTGAAGTAAGATATATGGGAAGGAACGTGCAGAATGGGAATATTAGTGTCGTTATTTCTGCCAGACGAATTATCGAAGAAAGTTGCTTTTTGTCCCGGAGGACACGTGTAATAGAAGAGAATGCCAGGCCGCAGTCAACGAAGGCACTTCCAGCAGACAGACGATTTTACGAGGGGTATGGTGATCGGACAGAGAAGGGCGGGTTGGTCCTTTCGTCAAATCGCAGCTGATACCCACATGGATGCGAACATGGTACATCGGCTATGGCGAACATGGTTGGAACAAGGGAATGTGGGAAGAACGAGGGGTGCAGATGCAGCCAGAGTGACATCAGCACGCGTGGATCGACGCATCCGCCGACAAGTTGTGGCAGTCCCGAAAGTCACTTGCACCGCGATTCTGCAGCATGTGCAAGATACTCTAGATGTTTCCGTGTCGACGAGAACCATTTCCCGTCGATTGGTTGAATGTGGCCTTCACTCACGGCTTCCGTTAAGAAGACTGCCATTGATCCCACAGAATAGACGCCAATATTTAGAAAAGTGCCGGACTGGAGCAATGTGGATGACAGAATGGCGAAACATCGTGTTCTCAGATGACTCACGCTTCTGTTTATCCAGTGACCGTCGCGGCATACGTGTGTGGCGTCGACATGGAGACAGATCTAATCCGCCAGTAACTGTGGAACGCCCGACCGCACGACAACGTGACATAATGGTTTGGGGCGCTATTGCCTACGATTCCAGGTCACCCTTATTTCATGTTCAGGGCACTATGACGGCCCAACGATACTTGGATAATGTACTGCGGCCGGTGGCAATCCGCTACCTTCAGGGGCTGCCTAATGCAATTTTTCAGCAACTCGACCACACAGTGCTCGCATCTGCCAACATGCTCTGCAAGGTATACAGATGCTTCCCTGGCCACCGTACTCTCCTGACCTGTCACCAATCGAACATGTGTGGTATGTTATTGGACGCCGTTTGCAGACTCTGCCCCTGCCTCGTTCAGAAGACGAACTGTGGCAAATGGTTGAAAGGGAATAGAGAGCCATCCCTCAGTACACCACCCGCACTCTTAGTGACTCTATGCCTAGACGTGTTTCTGTCCGCGGTGGTCCTACATCCTACTGAGTCGACGCCGTTCTCGATCTATATTCTGACTAGCATTTTGAAATAAAGATCACTTATTGCTGCTTGCTGTCTCTGTCTTTTTTCCAAATTTCATCACTTTCTGACATCTCCTTCTTGGTGTTGCACTTTCAATGTCGAGCAGTGTATATATATATATAATTTAATGGTAAACGTATTGAACATACCTATCGTTTTAATCCCGTCGTCATCAGCGCATCAAAAATTAGTAACTGATGGATCTAATATTTCACTCATAAAAGCAGGGAGTTCTCATGTCAAAACACCTCAACGATTTCACAACAATGCCAGTCATAAATGATGCCATGCCTCTCTGCATGTCCCGACCACTCCTTCTTGGTGTTGCATTTTCAATGTCGAGCAGTGTATATAAGATACATTTTTCTATAGTGGCGGATGCGAATGCTTGGGATTTCCAAACTAAGGCCTGTCATCTCGCCGCTTCTGTGAGAGCAGACGCTGCTGATATTCTTTAAATTCCTCCAGAAAACCAGAGACTAGACTTCGGTGCTCTCTCCGGCGCGTTGGAGCTGCGCTTTGGCGAGAAGTGTTTAAAGATTACAGCAGGCTTTGATTTAAATCCCGTCAACAGAAGCCCACGGAATTACTCCAGGAACCTGCCACGCATGTCAAAAGGTTGTCTCATCTCGCCTTTTTGGAATGCACGACAGAAACAAGAGAAATCCTGCCCTTGTTGTACTTCAAGTACTTGTACTTCAGTTGTGATCCTGAAATACAGAAAGCTCTGCGAATATCGGATGTTGACTTAAGAAAGCGCTCTAGTGTATGCCATGAAATTCAAGGCAGCCCAGCGAGCAAGTCGTTACAGACCGATACCCAATCAGAGTTGTTGAAGTCCAAGAAACAGTATATCAAGTGACTGCTCGTTTAGATGATTTAACCAGACAAGTCAATGCTTTCATACGGAATAAGACTGAGAAGAAACTGACACTAAATTGGTGGAACTGCGGTGCTGATGAGTACGTACGAAGAAACTGCAGAACATCCCAGGGCACGGAAAATGCGACAGACGATTTAAACTGACAACCAATGCCTTGAGATGGAAAAGGAATGACAAGTAACCATCCCTAAATTGCTGGAACTGCTTTGGGAAGGACAGATACGGAGGAACTGCAAAGCACACCCCAGGGCATGAAAAATAAGACCATTTCTCAACTTAGGAAACAAATTAGTGCCCATCTAGCGGAGCGAAGATTTGACTATAATGAAAACTCCATTTTAAAGCTCTCAAAATTTCGGCAGTGAGTGGCAACAGTAATAAGCTATTCAACAATGGACATATCGATGGAGTTCCTTGCAATATGACCATCAACACAGGAGCTAATGTAACCATTATTCTGAGAGACTTAGCTCAACAATTTAAACATAAACTCATTTAGACGCCATCTTCCGTACCTCCTCAAACAGTGTCTGATGATAAAACCGCAATCGATGGGTAGTTAAACGTAAATATCAAATTTGCAATTGCCGCCTACCACCACACGGCTTATGTGGCGGATATTACAGACCCTTGTACACTCGGATTGGACTTTCTATAGAAATATAGTTTTTTCCTTGGACTTCAGAAATAACAACTGTTTTCAGTTTCTTAGGACATAACTATCCATTATCAGAAGGTATCCTCACCTGGAAACATCAACGCTTTGCTTGGAAGACCTTGCTCAGAAATCTCCGATATCATACTAGGGTCGAACATAAACACGAGCTGCGGAGTCTGGTCGCATGACAAATTACAAGATCAGCATCGGCTGATAGACATTCATGGAGAGACATAGAAGTGACGAAAGACCAGCTGGAAGATGGCGACACTAAGCTCATAATTCACTCAATGCAGCCTTCAGTCACTGGATCACTACAGAAAACCTACCTGAAAGGACATTTCGATCTATAGTGCTACGACAAAACAATAGTGGGCTCTCTGGGACTCACTCCACATTCGAAACGGCGTCTTCTACCGGAAATTCGAATCGGATGATAGAACGACATACCGATGGCAGCGAATACTTCCAAGATCTCGGATCCCGGACGTCCTTAAGGAACTACACAGCCACCCTACAGATGGCCTCTTCGGAATAATGAAGACATTGGAGAGAGTTCGAGAGTGCTTGTATTGGAGTAATGCAAAGGATGACGTGCAAAAGTGGTGTTCATCTTGCGATGCCTGTGCGGGTCGGAAAGGATAGAAGAAACGCAGCGGAGGCAACCTGCAACATAAAAGCACCTTTTGAAAGTATCGCCTTTGAAATTTCGGGACCTCTGTCACGAACTGCTGATGGCAACAAATACGTCGTTGTCGTTAATTACTCATAAGTGTCCTGAAGCGGATCCCATTCCTGATAAAGAGGCTGTCAAAATAGCAGTGGTAATGATACAGTACTGGATTTCCAGGTTCGCAGTGCCTCTTCAGTTACATTTCAATCAAGGAAGGAATTTTAGCCTCGGTTGTAGTTAAAAAATTCTGCAAACTACTCGACATTGACAAATCGCAAACGACACCTTTACATCAGCAGTCAGACGGCATGGTAGAGAAATTTAATTGAACCATCCTTAATAACCTCTCGTTAGTGGTTTCCAGAAACCAACAGAACTGGGACGAGAAATTATCTCTACTTTTATTGGCTTATCTCAGTACTTCCTCAAGACTACCGGCTGTTTCCCATCCCATATGCTGTTCGGTCGTGACCTTCGTCTGCCTTGTGATATTCTAATTAGTCGCCCTCTGGATGCACCTACACCGCCTGAAGAGCAGATCCAAGATCTCCAGGCCCGGTTTGAAGTGAAGCACAAGTTTGAACGAGAGCGAGTCAACTTGTTAGACGGAGAAGACGTACGACACGAGAGTTACAAGACATCGATTCAACGAAGAAGACCAGGTGTGGTCGTGGAATCCGAATCGACGGAAAGGACTCTGTCCTAAACTACAGTCACCTTAGGCTGGTCGTTGCACCGTCCTAAAGAGGCTGAACGAAGTCGTAGTTCGGATCCGTAAGTCATCGAATTCGAAGCCTAAAGTCATTCATTACGACAGGTTAGCTTCTTATTATAGCCACAGTACATAATGTATATAATGTAAATAGTGTAATTTCTAAATTTGTAAATTGTGCACTCATTTATTGATTTAGTATTTGATTTCTTTAAGTTATTTATTGCAGTTATTGTTTATGTTGCTTGTTATTGTAATGTTTATTATTGCATTGACACTGTAGTCGTAAGTATGGCTTCCTGTCCAGGGACTGTACTGCTCGGGGCGTGTAGGCCTTGGGAAGGGGGCAGTGTAACGAATTTCGTATTTAGATAGCTAATTTAGTAGAATTATAATTAAAATTGTTTCATTTCCCTATGCAGTGCAGCGCAAGACTAATTGTAAGGTATGCCGAAAAAGTAAAAATACAGGAGTGCAGGACTTTGAATAATTGTATATCTCGGTAGTTTGTACTGAAATTGAATAAAGTCAATTGACCACTATGTTAGCTGTAACTGTAATTCCATCCTCTAGTTAGTTTCCAAAAATTTTGAGAAGCAGAAAATGCTAGAACTATTTTGCGCGGCCGATTGATAACTGTTTAAAGTCCAAAAGAGACATCTCAGCTCAGTTGTTTAGTTAGCTGTTGTTGTTATTGTTGCGAGTTCGGCATGAGATCGGATTGGGTTTCTCTTTGCATTGCATTGTATTTTAACGTTTTTAGTAGTCTGAAGTATAACTACTGATTATATTGCGTGATATTGTGAACACTTGTACGAATATCTCTGAGGAAAATTACAGCGGTCTGTTATATTTCTTTTGATAAGAATAAATTATATTAACCCTTTTATCGGATTTGTGCATTCACTATACGAATCCGTATGCACGCAACAATATCATGGGTTAACAATCTGAAGACTTCAATGTGAAAAACCTTTGTGCTGCATTTCTTTCGCTGAGCGTAATAAGCCTTATCTAACCAATGAATTATTTTAATACAAGCCTGAGGTATCGGTCTCTTTTTATACACCTATGTCTGGAATTTGAATATAGAGTCTGCATGATTTTCTAAAACAATTATCATTGAATAACTCCGTATATATTTCGCCGCTCACCCGAAAAGATGTAAAGAACATTACTTCACGTCACGGTGCAAATTGTGGCCTATGCTCATGTTCGTAGGTGACGAGGGTTCTGTTGGTTGTTGTTGACGAAGGTTCTACATCCGGGGTCCATATCCGATATCTTGGATTTAATTAAATTTTTGGAGACGATTAGTGCTAGTGAAAAGAAGAGGCAGACTTAAATGGATGTAGACAACTATGTTCCCGTTACACACTCCCAAGGTAATAAAGGAATAACCGGTACTGGTAAATAAGAACATCTTAATGATGAGGGCGAGGATGAAGGTGAAGATAACACACGGAATAAGAGAGTTACATAGAAAGAAGCTGATGAAGTTTTGCAGATTTTAAGATTTGTCGAGACTGTTCTTCATCTACGTCTTTACATGAAACTTCCTTGGATACTCAGCGAATTTTTGCAACTACGGCGATAATCTTTTAATCAGGCAGAAATCTGAAGTTATATACAATATTTCTATAAGAAATTCGCAAATTTCACATGATAATAAGCATGGTGATTTTATTTAAATTGTTGTTTAATTTTATTTTTCTGAGATATAAAATCATGTTTATGTGTTTTAAATAATCAGTACGATTTTTTTTTCATATTATTTATTTAATAATGGATGATAAATAGAAAATTACTACCAACGGACTTTGCATGCCGCAGTTTCTACAGATGCCCCACAAAACACGAACAGATAAGTTCTAGAAATATATATTTTGACACCCGAGAAAATTTCTTATCTGGAATCGTGAGTCCCATTATTGCCGTTTAAGAGATTTTCTGCTGTATTAACTTCCGTCGGAAGGCACTTGGAATTCATAAAGCTAGGATTAGATACTTCGGTACATAATGCAGATTTGCCGGTAATGTATTTTCGCACGCATTTGGCTTCTAGGTCTTCTACAGCTGCAACCACTTCAGCATTTCATACATATCATATACTTTAGCATACCTATAAAAAGCTTACTAAACTACAAGGATTACTCTTCTGTAACGTCAGTGACTCATAATCTGTTCAAAAGCATCTATTGTGTATTTCTTTTGCCTCTTTGTTTTTTCCACTTCTATGCATCAAGTGACGTCATTGAACTCGACAGTTGGAAAGAGCCTAACTTTGTTTGTCAGCTCAGTTTGCCTATACATGGCCAGGCTGCCAATGGAGATTAAATTTTTCCCTTTATCTCCTTTTCAGTACTACATAAACGTAAAAGAAATGCAAATTTCTGATGTTATTTTCAACTTGCCTTTAGACATAGGTTAATTTAGAATAATTCCAGAAAATAAGTTTAAATGAAGTGCAGAAAAAATTGTGCATAATATAATAGACTGTACAAGGAACTCATATGGCGTTCTCATCAGGTTTTTATCTTTATTATTATAGATAACTTTCTTCGCACATATGCCACATAAAGTTCAACAGCAAAATCACAAATTTTTTAAAAACAGCCTATCCTAAGAGTTCTTTAGAAAAGGAAAAAGAACAGACAGCTTTTAATAAATACAACTACACTCACGTTTGTGAAAATTGCAACACCATGAAGGACTTACGCGAGTGAGCTGAAATTTTCAGGAAATGCAAAGTAGCGCATGATATGCAAATGATTAGAATTGCAAATCCGTAGCGCATGCGTATGCTGAGCAGCGCCCTCTGAACGGCTGATGGATCCGAATAAATAGACGGCTGTAGCGAGGCGTGTATGGTTATCGGTGGTTATCTGCTAGTGGTAAACGTTAACTCAATCTGTACTTATGCCTCGTCGACGAAAGAGAGCGAGATTTGAACAACTTACAGAGTTTGAACGAGGGAGAATCATCGGCCTTCGTGAAGCTGGATTGTCGTATCGTGCAGTAGCCTCTCGTGTGCAGCGTAACAGCAGCACAGTGATGCGCGTTTGGAAGCAGTGGACGGACGAGTGTCGGACAACTCGGAAATCCGGGAGTGGACCCCGAAATGTGACGTCAGCTCGCGATGATAGACACCTGGTCCGCATGGCGCGGACGGACCGTACAGCTTCCTCTAGACAATTGGCAGCACTGTGGTCAATAGCTACAGGTGTTTCATTGTGTGCTTCATCAATTCGTAGACGTCTGCTGCAGTGTGGACTGCGCGCACGGACTCCTTTATACAGGATCCCCCTAACGCACGACCATCGCCGCCTGCGGCTACAATGGGCCAATCAGCATAGAGACTGGCGTGCTGATTGGCAGCATGTCGTGTTTTCTGACGAATCCCGCTTTAATTTGTGGTACCATGATGGCCGCATTCGTGTCAGACGCTATGCCGGTGAACGCCACCTTCCGGAGTGCATTATCGAACGCCACAGTGGACGAACACCCGGAGTTATGGTCTGGGGCGCCATAGCATATCATAGACGATCTCAATTGCTACGAATTGTGGGCAATCTGAACAGCAACCGGTATATCCGTGAAGTTCTACAGCCCGAAGCTGTTCCCTTCCTTCAAAGCTTGCCAGGCGCTGTATTTCAACAGGACAATGCCCGCCCTCATACTGCTCGGATTGTTAAATCCTTCTTTGCAGCGCAGCAGGTACAGCTTCTTCCTTGGCCTGCGTGTTCCCCGGATATGTCGCCAATTGAACATGTGTGGGATGTCATTGGTCGGCGTCTTGCTCGTGATCCTCGTCCTGTTGCGTCTGCAGACGAACTTTGGGTACGCGTACAAACGATATGGAATGCTCTTCCTCAGTCAGACATTCAAACTTTGTTTGACTCCATGCCACGTCGTGTAGCAGCACTTATTGCGGCGCGTGGTGGCCACACAAAATACTGATTCTGATCTCTTGTTCTTGTTTGTTTGCTTTGAACATTTAATCATTTATTTGTACCACTACCACTCAACTGTGTATTAAATTGCATTCAATTATGACGATTCCTTCTTGGTGTTGCAATTTTCACAAACGTGAGTGTATATTCATTGCATGGTTCCAGCTAGTAACTGATGAAGAACTGTGTTTATTTCTTTCAAATAGCTAAGTTTGTTAACCAGTAACAGGCAGATTAAATTTAAAAGAAAAATTAATACACAAGAAGTTGGCAGATGGAATTAAAAAAAGATTAAAAATATTTTATATCGACTTGGACTGGAATGGGGCAGTTATCAAAGTACAGCGAAGCAGTATTCCTATTGAATAATACCCCCCCCCAAGAATCATGTCAGTTTAAAAAATATCCATCATGGTTAATCCGAAAAATATTAGAAATTTCACACATCTTACATTTTGAGAGTATATATAATAAATAAAAGCAAGTAAGTCAATTAATAATTGCTGCCCCTATATCTTATTTACATTAAGGATCGCCCTGTGTATGTTTTACATCACAAGCATCATATATTCAGAATTATTGATTGTTTCAACATTAATTAAAGAAGATTTTTCAAGGAAGTTCTTGGTTCATCTAGTATATGACTTCTAAGCTGCGCAACATTTCATTCTTTATGTATTTTATAGTAACAAATCTACCAAGTTGCATTGCATATTTTTCAAAAACAATACTTTGTGCAATCTGCAGTTGCCTTAGATTTTATCGGATATGTTTAGAATTCTCGATAGAGGTTAAATGTTGTCACATATTTTTTGATATTCGCTATATTATTTCCTTAACACTAGAACCACGGTAGTTTCGGTATACCTAAAACCGCGGGCTGGGTCAAATTGACCCCAATTAATAAAAACCCCTGTTGTTATGCTAAAAGTACGTTGTAACTATTTGGCAATGACATTTATTCATTTTTAACATTAAATTGTTATACAAGTGATAAAAAATAACAAGATATTACAATATGGAATATTGTATACAGTTAGTAAAATATACAGAGAACTTTAATAGAAATATTTAGTTTCTTACCAGTCAAGATTTCCTACACAGTTCACGCACATTTTGAGAAACTTCTTTTTATATATTTTGTACACTTTCCACATATCGGTATTTTACAGTCAGAAGAAGTATCTACAGTTTTGTTTCTACACTTGAAAGCTTGGCAATGAACCCTTTTTCGCATCTGCGCAGATTCTTCAGTAGTATCCGCCTTTTGTCTGTGTATCTCACTTGTACTTTCTTTTGTGAATATACACACTACGCAACTCTTCAATAAGTTGTTGAAGATATTCTCTTCTCGTAAGTTTTTTTCCAGTAACTTATTTGTATAAAATCCATGAATTAATCCCTGCAAGATAAAGAATATTGTAGGATACATGAACTGGCCACCTCCTTGATTCTGCCTTCACGGAATATTTCCGAGCCATTTGGTCGGCACCACATTTTGTTGAGTTATAAAATGATATTGTTTCTGGAAGCTTTTTGGGGTGATTATTATCGATATCAACTGTGGGATGAAGGGAGTTCAATAATAAGACATTTTTGCTGGGTTTTCCCTGATAAACTGTCAAAGTAATATCATCATGCTCCAATAACAATGTATCGTATAAAGGCATCTTTACTTTTTTCACAAATTCAGGTACTTCTTTCCGATTTCATTTCATCGTTCCAGTTCAACTAGTGTTCTTCGTTTTTAACATTTGGGGCAGATTTAGTGCAGTGAAAAAAAATATGTGTAGCGATATTTCTTCCTTTATTTTCGAAAGGTTATGCCAAACGCAAACGACATATTCGGAGAGGGATAGATTTTCAGGACGTTCCTCATCTTTACCCAAATATGGTAAAACATTGAGCGCGTATTTACTATCAACATCAGCGGCAAGCCAGAAAACTTGATACCAAATTTATTTGGTTTACTTGACATATATTGCGCGAAACGACGTCTGGCTTTGATGGAAACAGCTGTTCATCAATAGTTGTATATGGTCCTGGTTCATAGCAATTTATCGATTTTTCAAAAAATTCCTTCCAAATTTCAGAAATGAAGCCCGAGTTTTCTGTTTGAAGGCGTTCAGACCGTGTTTTTTTTTTTTTTTTCGAATTTCAGAAATTTCATAAGTTTTCTGAATCTATTTCTCGCCATAGTATCGCGGAAAAAAGATGGACCCCAAACAACAGACCACAGACTATCAAGCTCTAGATTATTTGCACCGTATATACCTCGAGCATACAAAATTGATATAAAAGCATCTAGTTCGTCGAAAGTTGTTGACCATTCATTTTTCCCCAGTTGCCGGTGAGCTTCTTCCTGTGTACAATTTTTGATATGACGAAGCATAGGCTCATCTATAAGTAGCCTCCATGAATTAATTACATAGCCATTTTCAATATTTTGCTTTGCATAACTGATTGGGCCACTCTTTTCTTTGAAACATTACGTTCAGCAATTCTTCCACGCATACAACTTCCAGAGGTGATGCGGTGATGCTTTCCCAACACGTTGCATCATTTGTAACAAAAGTTCCAGAATTCATTTCATCTGGATTTGAATCTGATCCGAGGAAATATTTTCTTCATATGGAGGCACATATTCATCATTGCTGAAAACAATTTCTTCATCATTATCGTTTTCGGATTCATTTTCCAATACTTGTCGCATATATTCGAGGGCCTCACTAACTGTTAATTTACGCATATTTCTTCCTGCCATTTTCACCTAAGATCAATTTTATCTCTGCGCGTACACAAGGTTGTAAAAATCGAACAGACTGGTACACTCAAACTATCTCCAAGGCAATGTGAACATCCAGTTGTACAGTCATAAAGAACCAGATGTGCGCTCGTTAGACTATCGCATTGGCTATGGTAGTATTGCATCACATTTCATTTAATAGGCAAACACCAAAAACATTGGAGAGAAAACATTCTTTGAATACACTAACCAGAGGCATTTTTCCCATACGGAATGATAACGGGAGGGGAGAGTCTGCAACACTGGCTATTACTACAACAACAAAATTCTCAGCTGCTCTTCTGTTATCAGTAACAATCTGCTGACCTTGAAGTATTGTTCTGCTTACATCGGGGAAATGGAAAGAGGACTGAAAAGCTTTTCCTATTCCAGGAAACGTTGAATTGCAAATTTAGTACTTGTGATTATAATGGGGTCAAAATGACCCATTCCGCGGTTTTAGGTAAAAGTATTAAAAACAAAAAATAATGATAAGTATTTAACGTGTTATATATCCACAGGTATAAAAATAGGAAAAATCAAGAAACTTTTTTGAATTCCGTTAGCACCTTTTTGAGAAAATCGGAAATAAAATTGCTTTTGGGTCAAAATGACCCCATCCATGGTTCTAGTGTTAAAATTAATACATGGTGCTAAAATTTGGTAGTTACATTCTTTTATTTGTGTTTTATATAACATGCATATATATTTATTCTTTTATTTGTATTTTTATATATTTGTCTTTTTTATATTAGCTAGATTTTTTCTTTAAACACAATACATGGAAATAACATTTGGTAGTTATAATCTTTTATTTATGTCGTAAAACTTTTTTTTTTAATATCGGTAAGATTCTTTCTTTTTTCTTATTGGTAAGTGATACATGGCGATAACATTTAATTACTACATTCTTATATCTGCGTTGTCATACTATTTTAATGTATTGGTTAGATTATTTCATTAAAAATAATACATGGAAATAACATTTTGAGGCTACATTCTTTTATTTGCGTTGTCCTACTTTTTTTACATTGGCTAGATTATTCTTTAAAAATAATACATGGAGATAATATTTGATTGAAATATTTACAAAAAGATACGGACAAAACAGCGAGATTTGAGACTAATAGCACCTCTTTAGATAATTAAGAATCTATATATGTATATTTCTCAATTTGGGAACATAGCGGCACCTAAAGCCACCAATTTTGAACACACATGGTCCTCCATCCAAATATATGCATCTGAAAGTCCGAAATTTGAATTTCGAATTTGTTTTTTTTTTATTTATTTCCTGTTTCGTGTGAAATGAATGCTATTTTGGATGCTAACAGCATCATCATTCCTCACCAGTTTGGATTTAGGAGGCACCTATCAACGGCCATCCAGTTATACAGGGTTGTAGAGACCATCTGAGAAGGCATGGCATCAAGAAAAGTCACCGGAGGACTATTTATCGACAATGCCAAGGCTTTTGATAGAGTATGGCTGGATGCCCTCATATACAAATTACATGCCCTGGATTTTCCAGACTACATCATAAACATTACTAATTCCTACCTGACAGGTAGACACTTGGTCGTTCATGTATCAGGAACAAATTCTACTAGACACCCTATCCTTGCTGGCGTCCCACAGGGATCCTTGCTCGGACCTACATATTTCAATATCTATGTGAACGACATTCCCATCACACACGACACAACCTTAGCTATGTATGCAGATGACACTGCGATCCTTGTTCAAAGTCCATTCATTGGTCCAGTTATCCAATGGCTTCAAAATTACATACACACACTAGAGACTTAGCTCTCTAAATGGAAGATCTTAGTCAATGTGAAGAAGACTAAAGCTGTTTTATTCACAAGGAAGACAAAAATCAACAAAAATCTGCAGTTCTACGGTACTAACATTCCGTGGGCCAAGCAAGTCCTTTATCTTGGGGTGATCCTCAATAATACTCTTACATGGTCCCCACACATCACGTCTATTATCCAGAAGTTTCGAGTTCGTAAAGCAAAACTCTACCCCTTAATTTCTCGAAACAGTGTATTATCTGTAGACAACAAGCTACTTATTTACAAATCCATTCTCAGACCATTACTATGCTATGCAAGTCCAGTTTGGGAACACACAAGAAAAACTAATAGGCAAAAACTTCAGGTATGCCAGAACAGCGTGTTAAGGTAAATAATTAACGCTGAATGGTACATCCGAAATAACAGGATCCATGAGGAGCTTGGTGTTGAGTTGCTCAGGTCCCATTACTACAAACTTGCCATAAATTTTCACAATAAACAACAACTCATAGACAACCCCAAGCATAAAAATATGTGATTATGATTATAATAGCTTAGACAATATTGACAGGCCCTTGGCCCAGCTAAATGTATGGATTATGTAATCCCCACTCACCTCCTTTATTTCTCTATATGTTATGTACCACCAAAAGATAATTGTCTGCATTCCCTGTATAATATGTTTGGATACTATGTACCTACTATAGTGTAAGCTGCTCGTATACTGTTTTTTTTCTACTTTTATTTCATCTGTTTTGTGTGTCTACATTGAGTATTTAAATTGTACAATTTATTTTCATGGATTCAGACTCCTAGCATTTGCATTTATTTCTAATATGTTAAATCACACCAGCTCGACTGCCTTTGTCGCCCGATACCATTAACAGCTTTTAATTTCCCAGCTAAAATTGTATTAACTTTTTGTTACTAGTACTCAAACCTCCTACTAGTCACTCTGAAAATTAACAATCTTAATTTTATATATATATAAAATCTTATACTGATTTGATTAGGTTAACTGCATCATCTTTCGTAATCCCAAATTATTCTACAGGGGATAAAGCCTAGAGCTCAGGCACCCGGGTGTAGCAAACACCTTTCCACTACGGAATGCAATTTTGATTAACAACTTCGACGCTTTAAAAGTAACTTGTTGCCTCTCGGCTAAGCGCAAGAGAATTATGTTTCAAATTTAATCAGAAATTTTAGCAATTTAGCAGAAAAGTATTGCTATTCGGCAGATTGTAGTATATTCTTTTAAATTTAGTCAACAAATCCAGGGATTTAAAACAAAGATTTTACTACTGCCCGAAATACTTTTATCTTCGATGCACCAGTGTGTTGATTTGGCAAAATGTAAGCTATTTTATTTCTTTTACAAACTTAATCAATCTGTTAGTGATGTTAATGATTAATAAACTAAACGATTTACAAGAAACAAGCTTGGTTCTTCATCTATGTTATTATTTGCTAGCTGGACCTAAGAAGTTACACTAGTTAGAATCATTAAAATCATTATACATTTTTCCTTTTTTATAATAATACGTGGCTGACGTCTTGTATTTATTAAAAACTTAACAGTAAATTCTTATCAAGGATTGTGAAGACAAAAACTTAAAAGAACATTTTAAACCCATCTTGATGGGTGATTTTCTTTATCACAGGAACAAGGAATTTATATTTAATTTTACATACCATTTATTTTGTTGCTTTCAATAATTTATTCTAATAGAACGAAACAAAATAAATAAAGTATTTAATTTATTACTAACTTCAGAAAAAAAGTACTTTTCTTCTATTTACTGTGCATTCTGTGGTTCCTTTCAGCTTGCCAGTTGCGAAACAAAAATCGTCTGCAGAACATAAACGGCACCAAAAAAACTGAACTTCCACCCGAAAGAGAGAGACTGAATATAGAACAGGGTAAGAATGAATTATTTTCCTAGTCTTAATCAAATTACTAAGCTGCACTCAAAGAAAAGTTCCTGATAACTTGTATTTAAACTTGGTCTGCAGTTTAATTGAACTGAAAAAGCAGAATACAGAAATGCGCGCATTAAAAAAAATAAGAAAAAATTATTCTCATGAAATATTTTTCCACACAGCTTGGAGAACGTAAGTGAAGCAAACTGTAACGCTAGGAACAAAGCCATCTCGTGTAATATAAATTAATGAGACTACAAAATGCCCCTGGCTTGTGCGTGTGGTGTTTGAACAGTAACTTCTGCCGGCGGGGTTAATGCATGTTCCTCGGTGTGGGAAGGTTAACGGGGAACAAAGGGTCTTCCTCCAAATTATCTTCGGACTAGAATCAGATGAATCTGATTTTTTATAAATTATTTTATAGCTTGTATGATAATAATTTTGCTTTGCTACTTACAAATACATTATTAAACTCATTTCTATAGAAATGATTTATTTGCAAGGCTTCATGCAGCCCTTTGTAAACTACTGTGTTCATGTAGTTAACTCGACGAATGCAGATTTCAGAAATATTCCTTTTTCTCTAAATGTTTAATAATTTTGATAAGCAGATCTAGAAATTCTGCAATTTGAATATTTCCCAGAAATACTTTTGCGAATTACGCATTTAGTATTCAAAATACACTGGCATTTATAAATGCGCAATTGTTAATAATTTCACCTTCTCTTTGGTATTTTTCCCACCAAAATTAACTTTTTTTCCCTCCCCTTTCTTGTTTGTTTGCTTTTCCATTGCATGAAGTCTTGTCGCTTACACTAACCAAAAATTGCTTTGTTTTTTCACTTTTATGCAAAATGTAAGATTTGATTTTTAATTAACAAACTCGGCTCTATGAAACTAATACGTTTCCACAGCCAGAAATAAAATAATTTTATCTTCCACGCTTCAATACGTGTTACCATGCAGTAAAGCCTAAGATACTTTTAACTGAAAGCTTAAGATACTTTCAATCGGGAAGGTTATTGAGTAAAAGTGATTTAAAAGCAATAAACGCAGTTAGTTCTTAAGAATATTTTTTCTACTTTTTAATGTCAGTGATTTAAATAAACATGCATCGAAATCATGAGATGTCTAATTAGAAATATTCAATATTTTTATGAAATTACAATAGTTGGATTCATTAAAATCCTATCATAATTTTTTATGATAATTATTTTAGATGGCTGGGCGCTCAAGCGACTAGGTTTTAAAAAAGTTACATAGAGAATATAAAATATATATGGCAACGTTTAGCGCTTTATCGAGGGTTCTAAATATATGCCGTTTTTAAATATTATTGATTTTGCTATTGCATTTAATTTTATGTAGCCTAAGGCGAAGAATATGGTATTTAATAAATAAAGTTAGCTCATAAAATGTTAATACGAAAAATAGAAAATTTTTTATTAGCCATCTCAAGAAGAAAACTGAGTATTGATTTGACAAACTGAGAAAAGACTGAAAAAAAAAAAATAGAAATATATTATGCCAAAACTTCATCGGGAATTCTAAACATATGCTGCTACGTAGGTTTTAATAATTTTGCAATTTTTCTGTTGAATTGTAGATGGTGTAGTTCATTATTTTATTTCATATAGGTGTATTCTACGTGTGGCGTGAGGGCGAAGAAAACGATGCTTAATAATAAAGCTAAAAAGACAAAAAAAAAAGTGAGTACAAGAATAGACTAGTAGACTGAGAGTTCAGCCACAGCATAAAACACTATAATAAACTCTTTTAGTCAACTGTTATGATCTGAAAGCTTTCACTTTTTTTTTTA
>KK113780.1:678970-689289 GCA_000611955.2 Stegodyphus mimosarum
AACAGCGTTGTACAGAAAAACATTTTTATCTCCAGCGCGTGAGAGCGTGTACCGAAATTTCTAAAGATATGCTCAATTTAAAATTATTTTGCGATATTGCTGTTGAACTGAATTTTATGGTTTAAGTGCGAAGAACATGGTATTTAACAAATAAAGGTAACACACAAAATGTTAAATAAACGTCCCTTTGGACGTAATTTAAAATCTGAAAATTTTCAGATTTTTTTTTTTTGTTCATTGCACAATCCTGCAGTTTTAATTTCCAAAATATTTTCTCTTTTACTAACAAATTTCCTTGTTCATTGTTTAAAACCCCTATTACATATTTTATTCTTGCGAGATTTATACATAATATTCCGTTTCAGTGGGATTTAAGACACTTCGGCCAATCTATCTCAAGGTTAAACTTTCATACTGAATAGTATAAAACTTATGTCAGGAAAGAAAGTATTTATAAATTTCCACTTGTAATAATCATTAATCCTTCAATCCTTCTAACTGAGCTAAAATTATCAGAATTATTCTTAAAAATTATTCAGGTCATTAATTAAATTTCCACAAAACTTTGCCCAGTCATCAAATGTCAATTTTAGTTTACAATCATTTAAATTCAATCCAGTTTTCTCAAAGTATTTAAGGACGTTATTTCATATTTTTTTAATCCTTTCATTACTAAATTATCGATGCATGTGGCTACAGTTTTTGATCCTTTTATTATTATTTATTTGTTGTTAAGCTGGATATCTAAGTCACATATTTTGCAAATAAAATAGGCCTGACTAGTTTTGCCATTTAAAAAAAAATTTTTTTTTTTTTGAAACTGTACGTCAATGTCAGTCTCCCTCAAAATCCTTACAACTTTTGTTATTATAAAAGCTTACTTTTGTTTCTATTAAAATAATTTAAATATTGAATTCAAATACTCCTTAAGGATTCCAGTTACCTAACTCGAATTTGTGAAGGACGGGTACCAATTGTGGAACTGCGAGACAGTAGCCCTTTCTATGCCATTCATATGCAGCAAGTGTCTAGCGGCTGAATATGCTTTTAACTTGCATCCATGATCCTCTGAAAGTTAAATTAAACGCATAAAACGTTGTCCTAGTCGTATACAAAATCAAAATTTCTCGAACCATGAACGAAAATTTTTATAAACGAAAAACTTTCCCAAAAAGAAGAAAACTTTGGTTAAAAAAAAAGAATAATAAGTCAAACTCGATTTGCATTATTCTAAATAAGTAAGAAAATTTGAATGCAAACTCGCCTAGGCAGAATTTTTCTCCAAAATGGCAAATATAATTTTGTGTCTGTACATAACAAATTATTACATCTGTGATCTTTGTAAAGTTCTTTTATCCTTATTAAACTCTGAATTGTGATTTTATGTTTGTTCGTAATTTTATGCCGTTGAAAATTTTCACAACACAATATTTGTCTTGAAGGTCTATTAAATTCGCAGTGTGACATTTCGCTATAGACTGTTACTTTAGAATAGGCACTTCAAGATCATATCTTTTCCCCCAGACCATGACAACGAGCAGTGGCGGCTCGTAATAAGCACTGTGGAACTGCAGCACCCCCTGTTTCCCCTTATTATTATTTTTAATATTTAATATAATGAGCCCTTTTTTCTTTAATTCTTTCTTTATACTTCTACAATATATATTCCTTAAACTTAATGTCAGTAGCCATCCTCCAGTTTATGAAAAAGGTAAGAAAGTTTTTGTATGGAACTGCGCTTCACAAGGCTGTTCTGCGCAAGCGCGCACAGAAAGCAGCACTCGAACCAGAGAGATAAAACAGCACTGTCGCTCTTGCAGTGCCGAAATTCTGGAAACGTGATTATTTCTTACTCCGCGCGTGTGGTATTTGGCTGTTCTGCGCATGCGCTCTTAGGAAGCAGCGTACGAGGCTGAGAGGGAGAGAGCACTGTCGCTTTTGCAGTGCCGAATTTGGAGTGTCGTTGGGAGCTGGCTCTTTTTTTTTTACTCCGCGCGTGCTGTGTTTAAAAATCATACACCATATTCTTGGTTAGATTATTTTTCAGCTATTCTATTTGATTCATTTTTTTTTCGGTCCTTTTATTTTACAGAAAACTTTAACCATGTCCTTGCATCCTCAAGTAATAAATTCTGTGACTGTAAGTGAACTTCAAGAGCTTTCGTTTTCATGCGCTTGCAATGCTTTCAATATAGAAAAATTTCCTCAGTTGTCATCCAGAGATCAAGGAGAAAATTATTGATCTCTTCGCGCAAATTAAAACAAGAAGAATGGATTTCATTTTTAAATGAATAGGTAAAGCTTGAACTGTAACAATTTAAGTTAAAGTAATTAAGAAATGTTTAATTTTTCTTTTGTAAAATTTCATGGAAGTTTCAAAATAAATTTTCTTTTTATACATGTTTGTTTCCCTTTACACAGGTTTAAAACAAAGGTTAAATTTTTTTTGAACAGCACCCCCACTAATTTTAGCTACGAGCCGCCACTGACAACGAGTACTGCTGAAAAAAAAATGTCTGACAAGTGTTCCATTCTAAGAGATACAAAATTTTTAACTAACTTCCCCGGTAGACAGCCAGGTATCAGATTGTTTTAAATCATTTTAACTGATATAAAATTTTTAATTTATCTTTCAAGTTAAAACTGTAATAAGTTCAACGATTTTAAAGCAATTAATGTACTTCTTAGAAATTTATACTTTATTCTGTTTTAATAACTTCCCTCTAAAACTAATTAATATAATTAAATTATATTAATTATATTTTAAAGGCAAGTTATTAAAACTAATTAATAAACATTAAAGTAAAATGATTTATAATGTATCTAACTGTAATTTTTATAGTTACCGTTTAAAATCCTGTTTCACATAGCCTTTGTTTAGAAAACAGACAACATGTTGAACATGAATAAAAAAGGAAAAGAAAAGAAATAAAAAACACGTAATAGTTTTCTTTTTCAGATGGAATGTCGGTCTTAATATCCTAAACGTGGACGATGTTAACTGTAAATAATTTCTAAGTTGAAACTTAGAAAAAAAAGCGAAAAAAAATTATGAAGTATACCAAAAAAATTCAACTTACGATTCCATATAGTTCTTCAAATCTGATTTTTAGATCTTTGGAAGTTTGATAAAACCACATAAAACAATATTAAGTGCATCGGAAATGGGAATGGTGATAGTTTTGATCCTCTGGAAAACAGAAAAAAAAAAAAGTTAATTTCGTCAAATATGTTCTTATCTATAATAACTGTTGAGAACACATTCATTTCCCCGAGATATGCGATGACTGCGACAGAAAGATTTAATAAACTTTTGCAAACAATATTTTATGTTTTGTAAAAGACCTAAAGGAGGGCAAATCCCTATTCAGATGATAGAACATGGCGAGCATTTGTACTCAAACAAAATAAACCGATAAGGATAAAAAGCTTTCATTTCCTAAAAAAAGAATCAGCTGAAACACCTCAAGCACATAAGTTCTCTTCTTCCTCTTTACATGAACAGAGAAAATTTCAAAATTTCCGTCATAGCAACAATCTAAAACAGAATTCTGTCTGACAGCTGAAACAAAGAATTGGAATGGAATCGCAGAACCCATTCACTTTTTTTCGTTCAATAATCATGTATAACCATATGCATGTTATGGCTCCCTATGATATGTTTATAGTTTGCTCGTTCTCTTGGAATTGCATGTCCTATAGTTTCCTCGTTCTCTTGGAATTGCATGTCCCACCTGTCTCGCAGGTTTATTTAGAATACAGAGAAGAGTAGGGGTGAAAATGAAAGAAATATAGCCTTAAGAAGTTTTCCATTACGGACGGAATGAAGGATATGGATGGAATGTGGATTTTAATGCTTTAAACGTCAACGATTTTAACATTTGGTAAATTTTTCGTTAAAACTTGCAGAAATTAGCCATATAGTTCGCTACATCTGATTTTCAAGCCCTTGGAGGTTCGCTTTAGCAGTAAATAAAGTTTGATGCCACATCACATCACTTCCTTCTAAGGCTTATTAAATTACACACATTTTTTTTTCATCACTTCATTTAAACATATCTACTCGAATTGTTCTAGGTTAATTAACTGATTCCTCAAGGCAAGTAGAAAATAACAAAAAAAATTACAAATTTTGAAATTAAATTATTTTTCGTACGAGAGTGAAAACTTCTTATAATTTTATTTTTTTCATAACAAGTATAAAACCTTCCAAATTATAAATATAGGAACTGGCAAATCGCATTAAAAGTCAGATTTCCGTATTCGTATAAAGTTATTATTTTTCCCCAAATTTGATATTGCCAAAACATGAATATTTTCATCATGTAAAGCACTTTTGTAACTGGAAGTGTATGATTGTGACCAATGATTGCGAAAATAAAAGCCAGGTAAAGATTTTTAAGCCTGGTAAGTGGTCTATCTATCTTTTGGTGCCGCCAATTGCAATAAAAAAAAGGAGGTACACAAATAGATGTTATGGCAGCACCATGTTCAGTGTTCAATGTTCTACGGCTAATCGTTTTCGATTTAGGCGACATAAGTACATATGTACGTACAGACATCACGAAAAAAGAATCTTTTATTTTGTTCATATGTCGTCGGGCAAAAAAATAGTCAAAAGGAATATTTCCGTTGAAACATTATACTCGAAATTTTTCGCGATTACCATACTCCTTTTACTTCATACAAGGAAGTAAAGTATTAAGTGTGTAGGAAAGTGACCGAAACCAAAACATTATAAGGTATTTTTTCCATCTTCTCAGCATGCCTTCGTGGTGTAATGGTCAGCACACTCGGAGCGTATTCGAGAGGTCCGTGTTCAAGTTCTGGCGAGGGCATTGCTCATTTTTCATGTCTTCTGCTTCGATATAACCTAATGTCTCTACAGTGGTGCCCGAACTAAAAAAAGGTGGTGGATGGTGATTCTTCACCACCAGGATATGGCGACTGGGTCCACTAATCTCCAGTCGCCCTTTAAAAGGGGGAGTATATAAGGTATTTCTCCCGCCTTCTTAGCATACCTTTGTGGTATAGTGGTCAGCACCCTCGGTGCGTATTCGAGAGGTTCGTGGTTCGAGTCCCAACGAGGGCAATGCTCATTTTTCATGTCTCCTACTTCGAAATAACCTAATGTCTCTACAAGTTTCATTTGTCATACCCGGGATTTCGTTATAAGTCAGGTTTGCTATAGCGGGGTTGGACAGTATTCATACTATTATACAATACTAGCTTGATATCACTCGTGTACTGATCTTCAGTCAGTATTTATTTAATTACTGATCATTATAAAAAACTCATTGCGGTTATGATGCTCTTGAATATCTTTGCAGCAATGAAACATTTCCTGTAAGCAATGAGAATCCAGAAATCCGACAGATACTTCATCCCACTCCTCCGTAAGGAAGTAGGGAAGGGGGAAGAGTGGAATAAATCCTCCGCTAGGCATTCTCGAAACAAGAATAGAATAAAAACGCCGCCCTGAAAGAGTAAGTTTTCTATACGGGATTGAAAGAGCGAACCCATGATGTATGGGGCAGCCGAAGCGAAGAATGGAGGCAGGCAAGAAAGTAGTGTAATCAAGAGCACTGTCACTATGCTTCCCCCGAGAGAATGGAGGGGAGATGCAGGGAGGAGGCGGCGGATCAATAAGAGGAGCCGTCACCGTCGTTTGACAGACGTAGCTAAAAGCGGATCAGGATGGAAGGCTTTTCATCGAAGTTGCTACAGAAATAATCAAAACTTTCAAGTGTAGAGAAGGCTTTAGCTAAAGAAAGCCGTACCTCTGAGTATCATTTCGAGGATCTAAAAGCGGAAGAGAAATCAACAATTGCTTACAGCTTTAAAAAGGTGGGGAAATCAAAGTAACTCTTTTGCAGATCAGGAGCAACAGCTTTAATCTTCAGGAAGCTGCACGTAACAGATATTCGTTTAACAAGGGGCGAGAGTTTCAGAGCTTGAGGATCTAAGAACACTTTTGTGTGCACAGTTCATTAAAATTAAATTCATTTTGTAGAAAGAGGTGGCTGGCTTGATAATAAATTAGCACGTTAGTAATTGCTTTTAGAAAAGAAAGGAAAATGGCTAGTGTTTCAAATTCGAACACTTTGGTGATCAAGTGCTTTCACATTCTAGGTAAAAAGATACCACAACAAGTTGCAAATTGTTTCTAGTTAGATATCTCGAGGTTTAACTTCATTTTTCATTAAATCAATTATGTTAAAAAAGTAGATATTGCTTGGTAGGATACTGTAAAAGAGATAGATTAAATTCGAAAGATCTGACGCTTTATTGAATGTCAACGCACTAGTGCAAGTAGATAAACTTAATTATTTCAGGCAGTGGCAGCACATTGCTCTTAAATAACCCGGTTTACTGATTGAAACTGAAAGATACCTTGCTGGCAGTTTGCCAAATGGCAACAGTCTGAGGCCTAATGAAGATGAAAATGTTTTATTTCGAACGTTGTTGCTACTGTTCTCTTTCAAATCTCCGAATTTATTAATAAAAAAATTCATGAAAATCATACAAAATGTGAAACAAATCAAAAACAAATTCAAAATTCAGGCTTCGAGGTGCGCATGTTTCGGTGAAGGACTATATTATTCAAAATGCGGTCTAGGTGTCGTTATTTTTCCACAGTGCAAGAAACATACACACGCACATGCATATAAACAGACTCTTCTTTATTTAATAGGAGAGAAGAGATAATATGAATTCCCAGATATCTGTCATGCCATCTTCAACTTAAGATTAAGTAAGAATTAAAATACAACATAATCAAAAGATAGAGCGATGTTATTTCAATGGGATATGGAAGTAGAGCAGAAATGAAATCATTTAGATACCGTTGATGAAGAAACAAACTAGGGAAGTAACTTTGGAATAAATTCGTCTGAAAGGAGATCAGTTATAATACACAGTCCAGTCACATTAATGTGACCACCACGTACTTTCCATGTCAGAGTTAAATAACCAATCACAGAAGGCAGGTGGCAGCACAGCGCAGTTGAGCGTATATAAAGGGTGTGTGAGGGCTTCGGAAAACATTTCAATCGTTGGCGTAATGCAGAAACGAAGCGATTTATCCGACTTCCAAAAGGGCATGATCATTGGCTTTCGGGCCAAGGGTGGAAGCATTTCCGAAACGGCTGAGTTTGTGAACTGTTCGCGTGCCGCCGTGGTAAAAGTGTACCGTGCATGGCAAAATGGGACTGTCCAAAATCAGCGACGTGGCAAATGTGGTGCACCACGGGCCATAGATGACAGAGGCGAATGACGGTTGCGGAGATGCGTTCGGGCAGATAGACGGGCTACCGTTGAGCAACTGACCACCAAAATGAACCAAGGGGCTACCAAAAGTGTCTCCCAAAGTACTATTCAGCGAACATTGCTGCGTCTGGGCCTCCGAAGCAGACGCCTGGTTCGTGCACCTATGCTGACTGCTGTTCATCGACGGCGAAGGCTAGAATTTGCACGCCAGTACAGCAGCTGGACGTCCACTGAGTGGCGACAGGTTGCGTTTTCGGATGAATCGCGTTTTATGCTCCATCGGACAGATGGACGTTGGCGTATAAGGCGTGAAACCTCTGAAAGGAACCACCCTGCAACCATTGCCGGAACGGTCCAAGCTGGAGGCGGGAGCATTATGGTCTGGGGAATGTTTTCCTGGCATTCTCTAGGTTCACTGATCATTGTGGAAGGCACAATGGATCAATACAAGTACGCATCTGTCCTTGCGGACCATGTTCACCCCTACATGCGCATTGTTTTTCCTCAGGATGATGGCATCTTCCAGCAGGACAATGCGAGGTGCCATACAGCTGCCAGTGTACGTGCGTGGTTCGAAGAGCACCAGGATGAGTTTACCGTCCTCCCCTGGCCAGCAAACTCACCTGACTTAAACCCAATCGAGCATCTGTGGGACCATCTCGATCGAGTTGTTCGCGCCATGGATCCTCAACCGCGTAATCTAGCGCAGCTGGCCACGGCATTAGAGTCGGCATGGCTCAACATCCCAGAGAACACCTTCAGGGACCTATGTGACTCTCTTCCTGCACGTCTCGCAGCAGTCCGCTCTGCGAAAGGTGGTTATTCTGGCTTTTGACAGATGGTCACATTAATGTGACTGGACTGTGTATATTCCTTTCAGAATGCCTTCGTGGTGTAACGGCAGCACATTCGGCGAGTATTCGAGAGGTCCAAATTCCACTCCCGGCGAGGATATCGCTCCTTTTTCATATCTCCTGCTTCAAAATAACCTAATGACTCTTCAGTGGTGCCTGAACACTAAAAGGTGGTGGACAATACTTCGTCATCACCAGGATTTGACGACTGGGTCCCCTAATTCCCAGTCGCTTTTTAAAAGAGAAATTATATAAAATGTTTTCCAACTCCTTC
Source organism: Stegodyphus mimosarum (assembly GCA_000611955.2). Taxonomy (NCBI): domain Eukaryota; kingdom Metazoa; phylum Arthropoda; class Arachnida; order Araneae; family Eresidae; genus Stegodyphus; species Stegodyphus mimosarum. The sequence continues at coordinate 687,368 of KK113780.1, forward strand.
CAGCATGTCTTCGCGGTGTAACTGTAGCACACTCGACGCGTATTCGATAGGTCGAGTTTTGAGTCCCAGCAATGGCATTGCTCATTTTTCACGTCGCCAGTATTAAAAAAAACGAATGACTTTATACTTATATAAATTACCAAACTCTTAAATATGCTTTTAAGGCGATTGGAGACACCAATGGCATTATTAAGTAGCAAAAAATGAATGAATACGAAGCTGTTATTAATGTTATTCAAAAATTTACTATCCTCAGATAAATTTTACAGTTAGCAGCTTGAGTGATAGACGAACTACAAGCAAAACAAGCAAAAATTAACAGCGTTGACAATCTTGTTAATACGTGCTATAAAATGTTATTTATCCGCTGTGTTATATTAATGCCCTTTTACAGCACCAATGTTATATTAGTGCCTTTGAAGAACACCAAATATAAGCTAGAGCTTTTTAGTGGCTTGTACATTAAAATAAATCAGTTAGATGCGTTGTGATAATTGATTTAAAATACCCGAACAACCCAATGATACTGGTGTGTATCATGTATAAGCTTACCAGGTAATGAAATAAAACATCATACTAAATTTATAAATGAAACAGAATTTTATTTTACTATTAAAATTAATTTAACTATGGGCATTTAGAATTTTAGGCTCCCGGGAGTCAAAATATTGTACAATTAACATATTGTTACGAATTTCACATTTTTTTGGCTATTTATTTAGAAGAGTAATTAAAATTCCTTTTTTATTTCCCCGTGCAACGCAGATGATTTTTGAAGAGAAAGCTACGTTGAAAAAAAAATAACAATAAAAATAAAAAAGCGCGTGCATTTAATGCTTAATAAATAAATATCTCGTAATTACTGTAAAATTGAGATTGTTCTACTGACAATTAAAAAGCTTATAAAAGCCGAACTCAGACAGCTCATCTCAGTTGGAGTTAGTTGTTATTGTTGCTGTTATACTTGTAGCTGTAAAAAGCGAACTGCTGTTTGTTTACTTAATGCTGTATTGATTGTAGCGATTTCGCTGTAAGATAGAATTATTTTATCTGCTTTGAACTGAGTTTTTGCTAAACGTTTGAGATATTGTGCGAAGATGTGTGAAGAAATATTTCAGCATTTTAATTTATTTCTTGTGGAAAAAATAAATTTTTGTTCACTTTTAACGACTTGTGCATTTAATATATAACGAACCCGTACGCACGTAACAATATTTATTATAATTTTTGATTAAGAATAAATTTTCTTAAAATAATAATAATATTTTCAGATAATAATTTATTAATATTAGAGTTCAAAACACGTCTTGGCAATTAAGTTTTGACCTCTAGTTTGTAGGATTTTTAAACTCTAGAATGTTTTTTATCTTTATAATAATATTGTATTTGGCAGAGAAGAAGGGCTGCAAATCTGGAATCTGCTTTGTCGGCAGAAACTAACGCTACGTCTTTGTTGGGAGATATTCCAGGTGTGCAGCGCCCTTTTTTGGAAAAAACATTACGTTGACAGCAGAAAAACACATTATCTAATGAAATAATGGACGAAAGGGGTGCTGAGGTTATCAGGACTTAGTGCTCTGTGTATACTCTTTGCAAACATGGTGAATTACTTACAAGGGTTCTTATCCTTACGTTCTAAGTCCTGAACTGGAACAGGGAGCGGAAGGTACGCTATGTTCTGATGTAACTGCTGGGCTGGAGAATAACTGCACGTAAAGGGATTTGAAATCCTTTTTTATTAATTCACTATTAATAACAAACCTCCCAATTCGGGAGAGATACAGAACGTAACAGACCACACTTTGGTCGAATTTAACAATCAAATAAAATTAAATACTAAACCTAAAATAGAACTTAATTAAACTTTGCTTCGCAGAGCAATTCGCGGAGATTGGCCTCTACCGAAAAGGGTGCGTAGCAAG
>KK113780.1:689414-701767 GCA_000611955.2 Stegodyphus mimosarum
CAGTTAAAATCCCGTCAACAGAAGCCTATGGAAACACTCCAGGAGCTCGCCACGGATGTTGAAAGGCTGTCCCACCTCGCCTTTTCGGAGTGCCCGACAGAAACAAGAGAAATCCTGTCCCTGCAATACTTCATCGACGGCATCCGGGATCCTGAAATACAGCAAGCACTGCGAATGGCAGATGTGAAAGATATAAAAAGCGCTCTAGTGTACGCCATGCAGTTCGAAGTAGCTCAGCAAGCAACTCGTAAAGGTCACCACCCACTCAGAGCTGTGGGAGTCCACGAGCCATTGGATCAGTTGATGGCTCGTTTAGATGATTTAACAAGACAAGTGAATGCCTTGCAGCGGAATATTGGTGATAAGAAACCGACAGTAAAGTGCTAGAACTGCGGTATTTTAGGGCACATGCGAAGGAACTGCCGAATATTCAAGAGCTCGGAAAATAAGACGGACGATATAAACAGAAAATTAAATGCCATGAGATGGAAAAGTAATGACAAAGAACCAAAATGTTGGAACTGCGGAGCTCAAGGCCACCTACGAAGGAACTGAAAGTAAGATCTCCCAGCAAAGACGCAAGAAGCAAATTAATAATCATATCGCGGAGCAGCGTTTGAGCGATAGTGAACAACCCCGTTTTAAAGCGCTCAAGATTTCTGCAGTGTGTGGCAAGAGTAATGGACTATCCATTATTAAGCATATCGACCGAGTTCCTTGCAGTATGATCATTGATACAGGAGCTAATGTTACCATAATTCGGAAGGATTTAGCTCAAAAATTTAAGGAAAAACTGATTTGGACGCCATCCTGTGTTACTCTCCAGACTGCGTCCGGCGAGAAAATTGATGTAGAAGGAAAGTTAGATGTGAACATCACCTTTGGAAGTGCCACCTACCATCACACAGCATATGTGGCGGATATTACAGACCCCTGCATACTAGGATTGGACTTTTTAAGGAAATATAATTTTTGCTTAGACTTCAAAAACAACAAACTGTTTTCAGCGTTTGAGGTCATGACTATCAATCCTCAGAAAGGATCTTCATCACGAAACGCCGACGTGTCTTTTGAAATACCCTGCTTAGAAAGAGGCCAAAATCATACTGAGATCGAAGAGAAACCTGAGACTACCAGCAATTCTCCAGCCCTGATGCTCATCGGTCGTGATCTTCGTCTGCCTTGTGATTTCTTATCTGACCGCTCTGCAGATGCGCCTTCATCGCCTGAGGAATACATCCAAGATGTCCAGGCTCAGTTTGAAGTGAAGCACCGTTCTGCACGAAAGCGAGTCAGCTTGGCGACGAACGAGATGAAGACCCGCTACGACACGAGAGCTACTGGCCATTGTTTCAACGAAGGAGACAAGGTGTGGTTATGGAGTCCGACTCGACGGAAATGACTTTCTCCGAAATTACAGTCACCTTGGGATGGTCCTTACACTGTCCTAAACAGGCTGAACGACGTCGTGGTTCGGATCCGTAAGTCATCGAACTCTAAACCTAAAGTCATTCATTATGACAGGTTAGTTCATTACTATGGCCATAGTACGTAGTGTATATAGTTGTAAATAATAATGCACATAGTGTAAGACCATGGTCCTATTTGTATTTAGTATTTGATTTGTATTTGTTAAGTATTAGTATTTGATAAGTATTTGTATTTAATAGCATTTGTATTTGATAGTATTTGTACTTAGTATTTGAGCGTATTTGAATTGTATTTAGCGTTGGATAGAATTTAATTTGCTGAAAGTAACTTATTGGAATTATTGTTTATTTTGTTATTATAAAATAATGCTTATTAGAACACTGAGACCTTAGTTGTAAGTTTGGCTTCCTGTCCAGGGATTGTACTGCCCGGGACGTGCAGTCCTTGGGAAGGGGGCAATGTTACGAATTTCACATTTATTTGGCTATTTATTTAGAATAGTAATTAAAATTCCTTTTTTATTTCTCCGTGCAACGCAGACGATTTTTGAAGAGAAAGCTACGTTGAAAAAAAAAATAACAATAAAAATAAAAAAGCGCGTGCATTTAATGCTTAATAAATAAATATCTCGTAATTACTGTTGCCATCTAGAAAAATCTAGAAAAATTGAGATTGTTCTACTGACAATTAAAAAGCTTATAAAAGCCGAACTCAAACAGCTCATCTCAGTTGGAGTTAGTTGTTATTGTTGCTGTTATACTTGTAGCTGTAAAAAGCGAACTGCTGTTTGTTTACTTAATGCTGTATTGATTGTAGCGATTTCGCTGTGAGATAGAATTATTTTATCTGCTTTGAATTGAGTTTTTGCTAAACGTTTGAGATATTGTGCGAAGATCTGTGAAGAAATATTTCAGCATTTTAATTTATTTCTTGTGAAAAGAATAAATTTTTGTTAACTTTTTAACGACTTGTACATTCAATATATAACGAACCCGTTCGCCCGTAACAATATCAAGGCATTTATTGTTTTCATTCTAAATGCTAATTCATAACATATTGCTATTAGATTAACCGGACATGATATTAAAGAAATACAAGAAGACAATTATCGAATTCGAACCAAGTATTTAACACATTAATTTAAAAAAAAGTCAATTAGGGTTATACCTTGGCATTTTTAACTAGTTATTTAACAATTTCGCAACAATCATTTACGTAAATTCCTATCAAGTTTTCATCCAAAGCTTCTTTACCTTACATACCAATATTTGCTATTAACAATAATAAGAAACTGCTTTCCAAACCGGTACTTAACTATTGCATCGACCCGAGGACGGGGTAAAGTTAGTTAAGTTCTAAAACTGGGATTTCTAGAACTTAACTAAGAGATTTAACTACAGTACTACTGCCAATAAATTTACATATCAAATTAAGCCTTGAAACTTTACCAGAAAGAACATTATTAACATCGATGATGCTCAACTTGCTTGGATGCTTAGATTTCCAAATTTATGAAACGTGACTTAACTGACTGCTTCGTCCTAGACTCCGATGAAACTTCCACAATTACCCGTCGGACTTGTAACGCACAGATGTTAAGAATGACCATCATCATTCCAAAATTTACATAGGAAAATTCCTATACAGGATACACTCCACGGATGAACTGGACCGCAGGTTCACTGGTACAATGGAAAATAAAGAAAATGGTTCGGTGTAGAAGCCCAAAAGGTCTTTATATTGGACGATGACCATCTCCATTCCCAAATTCTGGAAGGACAGGAAAATTCAGCAGTCTGGTCTGAAGTTTTACTTCTTGAAGATAACTGAACGACATGTTCTTGAGAAGCAGCTACGGCAAACGAAACACTAACGTAAGATGTAGAAAGATATTAAACAGGTTAACTGGGCAGATTTTTTTATCAGCCTTTTTAGGCTGAAGCCAGAGAGAGCAAGAAACTGCCCGATGTCCCACTGCTATACCGGGAGTAAAGCGAGTTTATGAGCGTTCGAGAGAGAGCAGAGAGATCGAAAAATCGCGTGTACCGGCTTTTTGTAACAAACATTTACCAATGGCGTCAAAACTCACTCAAAAGTGTGAAAGTTCCTGACGAAAACGCCCCGAAGAAAACAGTATAAAAATTCTTACCTTTCAAAGCGTTCATTCAACACTTTCTTTAAAATCGCCAGAAATTCGCCAAATAAAAACAAGTGTTAGCAGTAAACCTAGAACTTTGCCGGAAGCACAAGGTGAACTTCCCCATAAATCATCCCAAAAATCCTATGAAAGCTACAAAACTTTGTTAATTAAATGAGCATATTTCACAAACTAATGAAGCTAGCAACTTGAAAGTAATTTTAAATTAAAGAGCAAATCGTTCTGTTTCTTCTAGCATAATTATAATTATATAAACTTAAATTAGGTATTTTAAAATCCAGATTATAACATGAAAAACACACCCCATTCCTATTGTTTGCTGCCAATCGCGTTCTCAAAGCGAAAGTTACGAACTTACTATCTTAAGTACAAAACTCTAATTAAAGGTAAACCAAACTAACACCGAAATTAAATAAAATACACATTGTGTAGCATAATTCAGTATACAAATTAATTAATTAGTTTAATTTCACTACACAACAGCTGTATCATGGCATAAAATATAATAAATGAGAATTTTTACCTTATTCTATAAAAGCCACGTATTGTGCATATTCTCGACAGTCAGAAATCACTAATGTTTAACTATGAATGACGGTTAATATTGATATTTATCTTAACGTGCATTCATAGCGCATTTTCTGCAGGATAACGAACTTTAGTATCGTTCATATATATTCGGAAAAAAAATATAAACGTATCCAAAATAAGTATATTTTTAATGGAATGTGGCCGCAAAAATAGAGCGTTGAGCTAGCGTAAGCGTTTTTTAGCGGTCTGTAAAAAGCGTTCTTCTAAAGCAAACTGCATTATCCAAGCGGATTTTCAGTGCATAGATCGCTATAAGAAAGCGGAACTCTTCGAACTTGTATTTTATGTATGGGGTTCTGGATGGAAAAAGGGCAGCTGTTTAAAGGAAGTACTCAGCAATTGTACTCTCTATCTCGTTTGAGTAGCGGTTCCGTTTCAGCCGCAATTCCATAGATAAAATACATGTCGGCTAACGATGATTTCCCCAGCAGAATATTTTTATTTACCTTTAAACAGTAATCTTCAGTATTTCCGGATACACATTCCGTTAAAAATATGTTTATTTCGGTCTCTTCTACCTGCCTTTACATTCGTTTCAGATACTTTTGAATCAGCCTGTATAAGAAATTTCGCATATATGTATGTAAGTAAAAATATGTACAGAAAACTTCGAATTTTGATAGCGATAACGCTTTTATTCTTTATTTCTATTTAGGTACTTCCCGTTTCTATCCTAAAAATAGTCACTATTTATAGCATATCAATACAAACTCCGTCGTTTCAAAATTAATTCCCATGATAAGACCTTATACAACACGGTAATGCAGATATCTTATACGGTTATTATTTGAAACTAACCAATTATTTATAATTTCAGGCTTCACCAGAGTGCGAGTTTGTTAGATAGTATTTAAATTGATGTTTTTGGTTTGTAAGACAGAGCGTGTTTCTGCTTTTTACGAGCACGTTACATTAGTTCTGCCAACTCTGATTAAATTGAATTTATCCGTCTTTGAGTTAATGCTGCCCACTTAGAATTTCATATGCAGGGTAGAATTTCTGAATCAGTTTAGATTAAAATTTAATTGTATAGTCTTTGACTATTAGCCTACGTTTTAATCTAAAATTTACTGTTCCTTTAGTTGCATCACCACGAGTTGTAGTTGATTTGGTAAGCACAAGAACATGCATTGTTGTTCTACAGTTGTATTGATGTTTAGAGTTGCCTTGAAGAATTGATTCTTTAAGTTAGAATAATTCAAGGAAATGAATTTAAATGAAATATAACAAAATATGTGTACCATTTAATAGGAGAATAAGAAAGCCATTGTGATGTCCACATCAGATTTTTTAACAAAAATTTTCTATGAATTTTGTAGTTTTCATGTGCATTTAAAAGAAGATATTTTTATCATTTTACTTCAATAACAAACACTGAAAGATCTCGCAAATTAGCTAGCATCTAAAAAATGAATTATATCACCGAATATATATTGCCTTCACTTTACGAAACTGAAGCTTCTCTTTGCATAATGACTTACGGTTAAAGGTGAAAATATCGTGGTAAGAACGTCGCGGTCGAAAACAGCGAAGGGGGAAATCGCTGTCATACAAAGTATCCTAGAAAAAAAGAAAGCGGAGAGAAAACATCACTATTGAACAACATCATGGCAGAAAATAAAACGGTATGAAAGCTTCATAGTTTTAAAGCATTGTCAAATAAACTATCACTGTTAAAAATAAAGCACCTACAAATAAGCCTCACAGACCTGCCGCTTTCTGAATCCAAAAGATATTAATTGGATTATTAAACATTTTGAGACAAAGAAAACAAAAGTAATATTTTTACCTTTTATTTTTCATATTTTTGTATTAGCTAATAGATTTTTCTTGAAAAAGCAGTAAAGAAACTTAAGCAAACTTAAGAAGGAAACTTAAGGGCTATTAAAACCTGTAAATTAGTTAAAATTAGTGCAGTAGCCAGTTACTAAGATTTCATAGTGAATAGAATCAGTTCTGAGAGGTCATTCAAATAGCGCGCAAAACTGCTGTTACTTCACACGCACTTTCGCAGTTCAGTTAATGCTTTTGATCAATCGTTGCGTAAAATAAATGCTGGAAGTATTTTCTTCTGTCGTCTTATTTCGTAAAAAACGAAAATTCTCTTCAGACTTTTCCCATTAACTATAAAGGCTCTAATATTGGTCTTTCGTAAAGCGAAGGAACATAAAGCGAACATTTGAAAAGCAACATCAGAAGTGCAGCTAAACTTCGAAATAGACCGCTGAATTAAGCTATATTTTTAAGTAATAAGATGTTAGTTGCCTATTCATCACCTTTTTTAATTGAAATAAAAGAACAAAATACGAACCTTTAATGTTTATATAATTACTAGTCCAACAGGGCTATTAATTTCGAAACACGATTTTGCATTTATTGACTTCAAATGTCGTCTGCTATAAATGCGTTCTTTCGCTTTCAGTCGATTGCCGCTCAGACGGTATACTGGTTAGAGGAGCCTAGTGCGATATCGAAGGGCACAAAAGTGCCCCTCATTTTATTAATAACAATAATAACAATAATAAAAAGATTTTAAAAAAAGCCTGAAAGCTTTCAGATTTTATATTACGCAGAAAAGGAAATTTCTTTCTCATTTACATATACATACACATTTCGAAAGTATTTGGGGTAACGCTCCTTTGGAGTAAAAATATTTAGAAAACCATATCTTTAGAATTTCCGACAGACAGTCTCGCTGGAGATGAAAATATTTTATTCAGTACAGTGTGTTGCCACCGCTCGCTTTGAAATTGTTGAGTTCATTAATCAAAAATATGAAACAGATAATAAAAGAAATTCGAAATTCAAGATTCGGGCTTCCAGGTGGCCGTGTTCGGATAGAGGACTGCTTTGTTCAAAATTGATGGCTCTAGTTATCGTTGTTTTGTCACAATGCGAGAAACATACACACATTCATGCAGAGTCTTCGTTATTTAATTTCTTTAAATATAATACAAGGCTATACTATTTGGTGGCAACAATTTGAAAAGTGACGCAGACGTTTATAGTCAAACGCCGTTTTGAGACTACTAGCGCTTCTGGGCTAACGCCCCTTTAGGCTAAAAAACTCTTCATTCGATTCTGTGATCATTCAAGGAAATGTAAGATATTTTTCTTTCGAACTGAATTGTTACTAATGAACAAATTAAGCCATTAAAAAGCAATAGACGCAGTTTTAACAATACTTTTTTAATCCAAAGGGGCTTTGTCCCTGAAGGACTATTGTTTTCGTTCTGCGATTTTGCGTTGAATCACTGTTAACGGCTGTATCACTTTTCAAATTGTTGCCACCAAATGTTATCGCCCTGTATTATATTTAAAGAAATTAAATATTGAAGAATCTGCATAAATGTATGTATATTTCCCCAAATGTGATAAAACAACATTACCTAGAGCCATCCAATTTTGAATAACGTAAGTTTCCCCCCGAATATGCGCATCTGGAAGTCTAAATTTGGAATTTGTTTTATTATCTATTTCATATTTTGTAAAACTTAAACGAATTTTTGATGAACAAACTCAACGATTTAAAAGCGAGCAATGGCAATACTTTGCGGGTTGGAAACCTTTTTATTTCCAGCACGCGGAACTGTGCATCGGAAATTCTAAAGATATGCTCATTTTGCAGTATTGCTGTTGAACTGAATTTTATGGTTTAAGTGCGAAGAACATGATATGTAATAAATAGACGTAACACACAAAACGTTAAAAAAACGCCCATTTGGACGTTATTTAAAATATGAAACCTTTCAGATTTTTTTTTACTTTTAATCGGTGTGACTGAAATAAAATCTGCATTCAATTCAGGATATGCCTAGTTAAAAAAAATTAATATTTTTATACGGTGACATTATATAACTTTCTAGTTTCCAAATAGGCAGACTATATATGGTGCTTCCACATAAATCTAAATACATACTTCATGCGTCTAGTACCCTATAAAATCTTTCGCTACTCCACCTGGCCATCTCTAGTGATAATATCGACTAATAAATCATATTAAACTTTAAAAGAGCCCTTTTAAGCGACCTTTAAATTCTGAACACTTTTAGATTTTTTCTACCTTTACTTACTTTAATAAACGTTTCTTCACTTACCTCGTTTTAATGTTAGTTGCAGGTGATTCTTTGGCTTCTGAAATGTGGCTATTGTTGTAATAAACAGTAATTTTTATATTTGAAACATCATTCCAGTTTGAAATAGCATGATGCAACAAGCTTTCTTAAAAATCGGATAAATTATATTCGCTTGCAATAATTTTAAATAACAACAAATCGAATGCAATTGTTACGACTTGCTACAATCATAGTACAATCTTAAATAGAGGTAAGAACCATCAAAATAACAGGAAAAAAATAAAAAGAAATAAAATCTGAAAGAATTCAGATTTAACGTAGTACCAGAGGATTTGTTATGGTTTTTTATGCTTCTCTGTTCTTTGCAGGTTATCGATCTGTTTTTGCACTCCTTCCTGCCAACGCACTTTCTTTTTTATCTTTTTACCTTAATTGTTCAGCATCACTTTCTTTGCACTTGACATCACATAAAATTCAAGAGCAAAATCACAAAATATTTGAAAACATCACAGCGTTAGAATTCTCGGTAAATTGTTATGGGTTGCCATAATTTTTTTTATTCGCTGTATTATTTCTTTGAAATCTAGATGCCTAAAAGAGTTATCATAAAAAGAAAAATAATAGGATTTTAATGAGTCCAGGTAATGTCATTTCATAAAAATATTCAATACTCACAATTAGAGATCTCATAATTTACCTGTATATTTATTTTAAACAATCAGATTGAGAGCTAGAAAAATATTGTTACGAATTTCACATTTATTTGGCTATTTATTTAGAATTGTAATTAGATTTCTTCATGTTGCCTTAGCAACGCAGACGATTTTTGAAGAGAAAGCTACGTCAAAAAAAAAATAATAATAACAATAAAAATAAAAGAGCCCGTGCATTTAATGCTTAATAAATAAATATCTCGTAATTACTGTTGCCATTAAGAAAAATCGTGATTGTTCTACTGATAATTAAAAAGCTTATAAAAGCCGAGGTCAAACACCTCATCTCAGTTAGTAGTTGTTGTTGTTGCTGTTATACTTGTAGCTGTAAAAAAATGAACTGCTGTTTGTTTACTTAATGCTGTATTGATTGTAGCGATTTCGCTGTGAGATAGAACTATTTTATCTGTTTTGAACTGAGTTTTTTGCTAAACGTTTGAGATATTGTGATATTGTGCGAAGATTTGTGAAGAAATATTTCAGCATTTTAATTTATTTATTGTGAAAAAAATAAATTTTTGTTAACCTTTTACGACTTGTGCATTCAATATATTACGAACCCGTACGCACGTAACAATTTTTGGTGTCAGAAGTGGGATTTTTGAATGCCATTAACTAGAGCAATGGAAGAACAATTAAGGCAATTCATGGCAGCCTTTGCTGCATTTAAAGAAGAAATTAAAGCTGGCCAAGATTCCGTGAAAGAGGAGATGAAAGCTGTTCAAGAATCTGTTAAAGATGAAATGAATTCTGTTCAAGAAAAGATGGAGAAATCTGTTAAAGATGAAATGAATTCTGTTAAAGATGAAATGAATTCTGTTCAAGAAAAGATGGAGAAATCTGTTAAGGAAGAAATGAATTCTGTTCAAGAAAAGATGGAGAAATCCGTTAAGGAAGAGATGAGAGCCGTTAAAGCAAGTCAAGAAGAGATGAAAAAGGAAATTACTTGCATAATAGAAAATAAATTTGAGACTATGGAAGGCAGAATAGATGCGGTTGAAAATAAAGTTTCTTCTGTCAAAGAACAAATAGAAGAGAGAGTTTCTGCCGTAGAACAACAAATCGATTACAGAGTTTCTGCTGTGAGAGAACAAATTCAAGAAAGAGTTTCTGCAGTGGAACAACAAATTGATGACAAAGTTTCCGCAGTTGCCAAAGAAGTTGATACTTTAAAGAAATTCGTAGCGACGGCTGGAAGCAGTTCGGATACTTTTAAATTCCTAGCCATGCCTGCACATCCTTCTCTGAAGCTATCGACATATGATGGGAAGACCTCCTGGCAAGTGTATAAGACACAATTTTCTATAGTTGCGGAAGCAAATGGATGGGATTCCCAAGCTAAGGCCTGTCACCTTGCGGCTTCTCTGAGAGCAGACGCAGCGGACATCCTTCAAACTCTTCCCGAAAACAAAAGGCTAGATTTCGAAGCTCTGTCCGGTGCTTTAGAGCTGCGTTTTGGAGAGAAGTGTTTAAAAGATTACAGCAGGCTGCAGTTAAAATCCCGTCAACAGAAGCCTACGGAAACACTTCAGGAGCTCGCCACGGATGTTGAAAGGCTGTCCCACCTCGCCTTTTCGGAGTGCCCGACAGAAACAAGAGAAATCCTGTCCCTGCAATACTTCATCGACGGCATCCGGGATCCTGAAATACAGAAAGCACTGCGAATGGCTGATGTAAAGGACTTAAAAAGTGCTCTGGTGTATGCCATGAAATTCGAGGCAGCACAGCAAGCCACTCGTAGAGACCGCCACCCAATCAGAGCTGCTCACTTACAAGAACCAGTGGATCCAATGACTGCTCGCCTAGACGATTTAACCAGAAAGGTGAATGCTTTGACACGGAATACTGGTGACAAGAAACCGTTCGTAAAGTGCTGGAACTGCGGAGCTGAAGGGCACATTCGAAGAAACTGCAGAACACCCCAGGGCACGGATGTTAAGACCGCGCCTCTTAAGAAGGAGGGAAACTAATTCGTGGCCATCTCGCGGGGCGGAGGTTGCCAGATAATGAAAAGCCCCAGTTTAAAGCGCTTCAGATTTCTGCAGTGAGTGGCGGCAATAACGGAATTTTCATCATGGGACAAATTAATGGAATTCCTTGTAACATGACGATCGACACGGGAGCCAATGTTACCATCATTCGACAAGATTTGGCTCAACAACTCGAAGGTAAACTTATCTGGACGCCGCCCTGCGTTACCCTCCAGACTGTATCCGGCGAGAAGATCAATATAGAAGGGAAATTAAACGTTAACATCACCTTTGGAAGTGCCGCTTACCATCACACGGCTTATGTAGCAGAAATTACAGACCCTTGCATACTCGGATTGGACTTTTTAAGAAAATACAATTTTTCCTTGGACTTTAAAAATAACGAACTGCATTCTGCCTCTGAGGACATAACTTTATTCGGGAGTAATGATGAAGGAGTGAAATCTATCCACAAAATTATAGCTCAAGACGATATCACAATACCGGCAAGAACAGAAATGTTACTTCCTGGATCCATAGCCGAAAATAGAAATTTCCGCTACGGCGTGATGGAATATCTCAAGAATTGTAATAGCCCTAAAGGAGTATTAATAGCCTCAGCACTCGTCGACCTATCGGGGACCGTTATCCCGGTGAGAGTTGCCAATGTAACTGATAAGGCGAGAGTTATTAAGAAAGGTGAAGTGGTTGCAGAATGTACTCCAGTAACCAGCGTTGAAAGAAAAAGTAACATCTCAAAAACCGTGTCTTCAAACAACATTATATCGGAGTTATTGCAGAATGCGCAATTAAACGATGAGGAAAAGAATGTTGCCGAGCGTGTCATTAAAGATCTTCAAGATGTTTTCTCCCGCTCGTCTTCTGACGTTGGTCGAACCAGTTTAACTCAGCATAGAATTGATACTGGTGACCATCCCCCAATCAAGCAACATCCAAGACGTCTGCCGATTTCGAAACAGGAAGAGGTGCGAACACTTTTAAAGGACATGCAAGAAAGCAATGTCATCGAGCCTTCAGCAAGTCCCTGGGCATCTCCCATCGTCTTGGCGAAGAAGAAAGACGGGTCAACTAGATTTTGCGTTGATTATCGCCGGTTGAATGAGGTTACGAAGAAAGACAGTTACCCTCTTCCTAGAATTGAGGACATTCTGGAAACTCTTTCTGGAAGCAAGTGGTTCTCAACACTTGATTTAAAGAGTGGATATTGGCAGGTAGAAATACATCCTGATGACCGAGAAAAGACGGCATTTACTACAGGACACGGACTTTGGCAGTTCAAGGTGATGCCGTTTGGACTATGTAATGCGCCGGCTACATTCGAACGTCTAATGGAGACTGTTTTAAAAGGTCTTTCATACGAAGCCTGTCTGATATACCTGGATGACATCATCAT
>KK113780.1:710525-730764 GCA_000611955.2 Stegodyphus mimosarum
ATATATATATATATACATATACATGCACACACACCCTTACATATATATATATGTATATATACCTACACACACACCCTTACCAGGCTTAAAAATTCTTCCTTTTATATTGCAATCGGCTGTACCAAACGAATATATGAATTCTTTCGCGAGAATTTGCAGCAGAATTACATTATGTAATATCATCTGAAAATTCAAAGAAAGCGCTTAAAAAGACCTTCTGCAATAACACTTTTAACTTTTGTGATTAAGATATTAATTCCTGAATCGTGAAAATTCTAAAAAAAAAAGGTATTTATTCACGCCTAGTTTAAACCTCAACAACAGAATTCGATAGAAAGCAGAAGACATCAGAAAGCTTATGCAAAAGCTGCACTTAGCCAAGAACAACCTCGCGAAAAAAAATTCTTTTGTGATCGTTTGTGGCAAAATGATAGAAAGCTCTTCTGCCACCTGAAACTTTGACGAACCGGGTGGTGAGGCAACCAGCCTCCCCAAACGGAGGTGCAGAAGTAACTGGAAACTCCTCTCACGTCTACCTGGCCAATGGGTGGTGCGGTGCGGTGCGGTGGAGCTGACTTTAATATCGGTAATGGACATTCATCGATCTGAAGTCTGACACACGCAGAGGTTCATATGACCCCCACACGCTACCAGGGATTTTGCAATAGATGCCTATAGTTCAGCCACACGTGCCTATTCTGGAGAGCTGTGATTAAGTACAGGTTTAAAATGTCCAACGCAGATTTCGGAATTCCTCTTCTGTACTACAGAATTATCTCGCAATTTATAAAGCAGTGAAGTTACATGAATAGTTCTGGTTTAGTCGTCATAGTTCAAGACTTATGAAGCTGAAAGGATGGACACCGAATATGTTTATATATTATACGCAATATTCCGTACTCCGGGCCTATTTACTTGGCCGGGAAAAGTAAAAAAACTCGTTTTGTATGAATAATATGCAGATGAACATTGAAAAGTATTCACGAAATTAAATAAAGAATGCAAATAACTGTTATATATGCAGCGCTTATCTGCTTGTATATCTGCAGTAAACCACAGTCATTGATTTTACATCTTAATAACATTCTTCAATAATGATTTTATCTTTCAGTCATATTTAAGGCTCAGATTTCAAAATTAAATGTGCTAAGTCTTATGCGGAAGACTATCAGAAACGTCGAAGAGAAACAAATAAATAAAATAAAACTTTTAAAAAATCTGAAAGCTTTCAAATTTTACATTAGGCCCAAATGGACATTGTTTAAGCTTTTGTGTATTACCTTTATTTATTAAATGTTCTTTGCACTTAAACCATAAGATTCAATTCAATAGCAACATCACAAAGTAATTTTAAAATGAGCATTTCCTTAGAATTTCCGAACACAGTGTCGCGCGCTGGAGATATTTTTTTTTTCTGTACAGTGTTGTCATTCCTCGCTTTGAAATCGTTGAGTTCGTTAATCAAAAATTCTTTAATGTCTGACGAAATATGAAATAGGTAATAAAACAAACTTCAAATTCCAAATTAAGGCTTCCAGATGCCCATATTCGGTGGATTACGTTATTCAAAATTGGATGGCTCTAGGTATCGTTGTTTTATCACAGTGCGAGAAACATAAATACATTTATGCAGATTCTTCATTATGTAATTTCTTTGAATATAATACAGAGCTGTAATATTTGGGGGCAACAGTTTGAAAATTCAATTAACGAGAAATGCCAAAACGAAATTAATAGCCCTTTCGGGCTAACACCCTTTAGGTTAGTAACAGCAAATAAAATTTTAAAAAGAAAGAAAAAAAAAAAGAAAATCTGAAATTGTTCACATTTTAAAGATCGCCGAAAAGGACTGTTTTAGTGGTTTATTATGGTTTATAGGTAAATACATTCTAGGTAGAATAGCGAAACATTTTGCAGGATCTCATATGATTCTACATTGAGACTAGCATTGGAACGCTATGTATCTTCTGTGTACTTGAAAAGTTAAGAAAAAATGTAATGTAATTCTCTAAAACTTTTTAATTTTTTTGTTAAACATATGGCAAAACAAAATGCATTTTTACTAAAAGCAATCCTATTAAAAAGTGAAAAAAAAGGTAATAATGGTTTTACAACTGCATCTATTGCATTTTAAATAATTTAGTTTGTTAATTAATAACAGACAGATTAAATTCGAAATAATAATATCTTACTTTTTTTACTATTACCAAAAGATTTGAATGAAAAATCAAATTACCCACTTAAGGAAACAACAGAATATCAGGTTTAGAGATTAATAGTATTTTTAGAGTAATAAGAGATAGTTAAACTAAATAAATTTAAAATAAATAAATAAAAGTGTGAAAGTTTTTAGATTTTTAAATAACGTCCAAAGAGCTTTTTTTTTTACGTTTGGTGCGTTACCTTTATTTATTAAATATCATGTTCTTCGGACTTAAACTATAAAATTCATTTAAGCAGCAATATCACAAAATCTTTAAAAAGAGCATATCCATATCCTTAGAATTTGCTATACACAGTCTTTTTTTTTTTTTTTTTTTTTTTTTTTTTTTTTTTTTTTTATCGTTGAGTTTGTAAATTAAATATTCGTTAAAGTTTTACAATATATATATATATATGAATATGAAATAGCTAATAAAAAATATGAAATAGCTAATAAAAAAATTCCAAATTTGGGCTTCCAAATATCCATATTCGAGTGGAGGACTATGTTACTAAAACTTTGATGGCTCTAGTTACCGTCGTTTTTTCACAGTGCGAGAAACATACATACGTTCATACAGATTCTTCATTATTTAATTTCTTCAAATATAACAAAAGGCGATAATATTTGGTAGCAACTGTTTGAAAAGTAATGTGGACATTTACAGTGAATCGATGCGAAAACGAAATTAGTAGCCCTTCTGAGCTAACTTCGTTTGGGCTAAAGAGTGTGAAAGCCTTTAGATTTGAAATTACGCTCAAAGAGGCTTTTTTTTTCAACGTTTGGTGTGTCGTCTTTATTTATTAAATATCATGTTCTTCGCACTTAGCATAAAAGAATTTTGTGTGTATGTGTGTGTGTGTGTGTGTGTGTGTGTGTGTGCGTGCGTGCGTGCGTGCGTGCGTGTGGTTGGGTGGGTGGGCATATAATGTTGCCATTGTGACTTTGAAATCGTTAAGTTTGTAAATCAAATATTAGTTAAAGTTTCACAAAATATGAAATAGATAATAAAAAAATTCGAGTGAAGGATTATGTTATTTTCAAAATTTGATGAGTCTAGGTACCGTTGTTTTTTCACAATGTGAGAAATATACAAGCATTCATGCAGATTCTTCCTTATTCAGTTTCTTTAAATATACTGCAAGGCTCTAATACTTGAAGGCAACAATTTGAAAAGTGAAATGCCGTTTTATAGTGAACTGACGCAAACTGAAGTTTCGAGACTAATAGCCCTTCCGGGCTAACACTCCTTTGGGCTAATGAATTGAAATATTTATAAGTTAATAAGAATTAAGTAAAATGAGGGAAACAACGAAATAATTGAAACTAACTCCTTCTAAAAAGGAAACGCGACCAAGGTATTGATAGTAAAGCATTGAACGCAGACGATAAAAGATAAGTTTTGAATAATATACTGCAAGATCAGATAAAACTGGTTTCTTATTTTGACTTCTAATGTATCGACTTCTTGTCTGGGTACTGTACCGGTAATTTAGATATTAATGAAAATATATGTGCCACACAACAGATACAATAAAATTTCGCTATTTTATTATTCCCTCTATTTTATTTCACAGTTTTATATAGCAAAATTCCTTAGAAGAACAGGCCAGTCTATAATATACGGATATTGTCCAGTACAAGTCCGGGAACATCTAACTGTGATTACACAGATAATAAACTATTGGAACAATTATAAACCTGACTCATATGAAGTTTTGAATAGAGTAATAAGAATGTAAAATAAAAGCTATTAAAAGAATGCTAGCAAAGTATTATTGAAAACTGGGAGGGGTAAACCGTCTACGAAATCATAAATAATTTTTAAGAATTAACTCTTTTCTTTTCAAGATAAATCTCCTTTCTTAAATTGTTGTTTTCATTTACGAGAACATAGCCGGAGATATTAACGTGTTCATTTTTTTCCCCATCCTTTTTTTTTTTTTTTTTTTTTTTTTTTTTTTTTTTTTTTTTTTTTTTTACTCTGCAAATAAATTACATTGATTGTTGAATTCAACATTTTTTAGATTTCATTGATGGAGCAGTACATTACATTTTAAATTTGATCCCCTATTAAATTATATTAATGATAGAATACAACTGTTTTTTCGGCATAGCATAGCCTGCCTCTTTCCTTCTTTTCTGTTACCCTCTTTTTTTAAGCGTATTAAGTTCAAGAATTGTTATGAGTTAAATTACATTGATTGTTGAATTCAACATTTTTTAGATTTCATTGATGGAGCAGTACATTACATTTTAAATTTGATCCCCTATTAAATTATATTAATGATAGAATACAACTGTTTTTTCGGCATAGCATAGCCTGCCTCTTTCCTTCTTTTCTGTTACCCTCTTTTTTTAAGCGTATTAAGTTCAAGAATTGTTATGAGTTAATAATGTAAGCAATCAAACTAAGTAATCGAAAGTAAGAAATAAATGTGCGGCATTTACACGCGAGAGTATAAAAGAAAATAAAAAACAGTTACGGCAAGATACATGATAACATCCATGAAATACAAAGTTATTCTATAAGGAAGTTTCAAATAGATATCTTGTCATAATGCGTCTCCTGGAAAGAGTTTACGTGTCTTGCAACTGGGGAGTAGATACAGTATATTATACCAATCAGACTTAAGTTTTAACAATGATCACATGTATTTTTAGTTGTAGACATTTCCTATTCAAGACACTTCACAGGCAATTCCCATTCACAGAAATTTCACAGTCAAATTTTCAAATATCACCTTGTTTATTCTGAATTTTGTAAGGTTTAAAGTTATTTTTAAGTTAAAGCTCCTTTCCTATCTCCCCTAATTTCAGCCTTCAATTGCTTACCAGAATGAGTGTTTAGAATAGCGTTCCCGAATTTCGCTCGTTTGCCTTTTAGCTACGTCTCTCTGAGCTGCTACTACGCTCGGCCGTATTACATGCCCTTGATAGCTTCGGTAGCTAATTTAATATTACGGGCCAACTAGTTTAGAATTATGTTAGCTTCGGCTAAATCTCTTTAGTTAGTCATTGTTAAGTTCTTATTTCTTACACTTTTGAGTTTAAGCCCAAGTGGAGGCTTTGTTGTACGCCCTGAGAAAGGGACCATCTGTGAATCTTTATTTTGAGCAATAAGGGGTAATTAACCCTTCTTGAGTTCACGTCTCTGTTTCTGAAGCTAAGCGAATAGTCGCTTAGCTATTCACTAGGTTCCTCAGCATTTAGTTATTAGATAAAAAGTGAGGATCTCTACAAGTTATAACTCACAGATTGCTTAGACAAAAGGATTGCTTAGGCATTAGAAATGTATATATATTTCTTCTTCAGCTTTAAAATTTAATGTTTCATTTTTAGCAAACGTAATATACATTTGCAGCTATAAAAAAGAATTATTACTTATTATTTCATTATTACTTATATAACAATTAGCAATGATTAAGAGTCAAAAAGGATTAGAACTTATATTCAGGAAAAAGCTCTTTTTTTAATTGTAAGTTTGTTTACTCCTAAAATGTTTCATAATTTATATTATACAGTCATTAGGTTATTTGGAAGCAGGAAATGTGAAAAATGAGCAACGCCTTCGCGGGGACTCGAACCACGGACCTCTCGGTGCCGCGTCGAGCGTGCTGACCACTACAAAACGAAGGCATGCGAAGAAGACGGGAGAAATACCTTATAATATGAATAACATTTTCGGAATATTTATGTATAGTTCTACTAATTTTTCTTTCAGTTTACTATAATTTATGTTTTAATTTTATTTTGTTCATCTTGTGCATTTTTACTTTAATTTGGTATGTTTTTATATTTGCAGCAATTTTTATTCAAAGGGTGCAGAACAGCATGTAAGGGTGGCTCTTCAAGAATCTAAGACTATTCGAGAGATAACATTTCAAAAAGGGAATTAATTTACGACGGTTTAGAGTCTTACAGTGTAGAAAGGAACGAAACATTTTGTTCAGCACTTTTTAATCAATCCGGTTTAACGTTTTAAAAAACTACTCTTCGACAAGTTCTGTTAGAAGCATTAAAGAAGGGTGATCAATTTATTTTTTTCATTTATTCTTTAATTTTAATGATTACACCAATAGTTAAACAAATTTTAACTTCCCTTACAAAAAGTACAGATATCCAACTTTGACTACAATCAGTTTTCACTTTAATATTAAGATGTCATAAGTTTTCCTTACATCTTTTTCCTGAGATCGGATAATCATATACCTATTCCTTTTGAACTCATTCTTATATAAGGTTATGAATAAACAATAATTAATTTATTAATTAATTCCTCCGCTTGAGCTGCGAAGGATTGAATTTTTAAGATATAATTTTAAGAAATATTAATTTCTTATATACATGGAGAGAGAGAGGAATTAAGAAATTATAAATTATTAAAGTCCCGCAGTACGTTACGAAATTAATTAAATAATCAACGTATAATAATTAAATCACAAAATGGGGTTAAAAGTCTAAACAAAACAACTCAATAAAATAAATATAAATACATCAAAATTGAAACAAAAACGAAACAGTTCAATAAAATAACAAAATAAAAGTTATATAACACGTTGTTGAAAATTCTTTAGCTTTTTTCAAAAAGCAGCCGATAAATTTAGAATTTTCAACAGAGCTGAGTTCTTGAATTACATCTGGATGATTATAAATTGTTGAAATAATTGAACAAAGAAGATGAAATGTATTTTCGCAAGAGAAAAGCTCTTATTTTTGTTAATTATGGAATGCAGGTATTGCATTACTATTATGAGATTATTATCTAAATCTTACGATAAGATTTGATTTTGGTTTAATTTGTTGTAATTGAGAGAGTTTATTTAAGAGAACTTTTTTCTAATACTTGAATGATGCCAAATTAAAACCCAGATTCTAATAACTTATATGTTCCGGTTATATATTCTTTTAATGTTTCGCTTTACTTTTTAATTCATTTCTAAACTGAAAACCTAATTCTCGAGCTGTTCTAATCTAAATCACTGAGCGAAAGAAGTTTCTGAATACGTTCAGTGGAAAGAAATCCTGAAGAAAAGAAAAAGCTTTTAGATTTTTGCATAATATGACATGAAAGATATTTAAAACAATATTATAACGGTTAAAAAAAAAGAAGAAGAAAAGGACAAAAATCTGAAAGACTTCAGATTTTAACGTTCATTAGAGAGTTTGTTAAACGTTTTTATGTTCTTATTGAGTTGGCATTTCTGCTCTTGGACGTATGTCTGCTAAAACAATTGTTTTTTTTTAACTTTATTATTAAATATCACTTTCATAGCACTTAAGATACATAAAATTTTTAAAAGTAGCGTAATTTTAGGATTTATTAAATATCCGAAATATTAATTAAAAACTCTGAAAGCGTTAATTTTTGCACTCAGTTTATAAGGTATTTCTTCCGCCTTCTTCGCATGCATTCGTGGTGTAGTGGTCTGCATGCTCGACGCGTAACCGAGAGGTCCGTGGTTCGATTCCCGGCGAAGGCGTTGCTCATTTTTCTTGTCTCCTGCTTCGAAATAACCTAATGTCTCTACAAGTTTTCCGATTGGCAACAGTCTCGCGAGGTGGAGATAAAAATGCTTTATTTCATAAAGTGTTGCTACTGCTCGCTTTCAAATCGTAGAGTTTCTTAATAAAAAACTTGCAAGTTTTTTAAAATCTATTCGTATAAAAAAGAATGTCTGCTTGTGTGTTTGTTTGTTTGTTCCCGTTATTCATTTCTGACCAGTTATGATAAATATTTTGCCACATTTAATCGAATAAAATTGAATATAGGAGAAATATTGGATGGAACATGAGCTTTTACGACCATTTCATAAGAAAGACGAAAGCCATTGAGAATTGTTGCTGATATAATGAGAGAGAATTAGCTTATTTTTCTATCGAAATGCTTTATATGGGTTCCGTATCGCATCAGACTGAAAAATGTATGAATATGAATCGTAATTTTGCATTATTATTAGAGAAAAATTACAGCGGTAACGTTCTTTTTGTTGTTAGACACATTACCTCAATCTAACTTAACTGGCATCAGGTATTTCCGCTGGTATATATATATAATTCCGTTTCTTTTAATACTAAACCTACTACTGTTTAACAAGGCTCCGCTAAAGAATGGTTTACTTTTTTATCGAACACATTGATAAGTGATCGAACAAACGCACCCCAGTTTGGGTGCTTTCTGTATATTACAGTTTTTCTTACAGACCGAAGCAAAGAAAGTTCATTTGCTAATGGAGGAAAGGAATATGTATTGGTGATTGTTTGCGCATAGCTTAATCAACTATCCATTACCTCCCTCGCTGGCTTACTTGAGTTTCGTGGTATTGTATTACACCAGTGCAGGATTCTTTTTCTTGCACTTAAAGTTTTGTATAGATTTACTATACTCGTAGACTAATAAAATACTAGGAAATACTTTTTTCTTTTTTTTTATGCAAAATTGAACAGAACACGATTGCTTCATTAATTTAAAACAGTCGCACCTTTGCTTATTCTTCCTATTCATTTACTCTTTATTTGAAGCATAACTGGCATATTCCTTACTTCTTTTCCATTCAGTCTATTAAAACTTGATTTATGTAAATATTCAATTAAATTGACCACACTGCTTGGCTCTGCTTATACAAGAAATTACAAATACTCGGACATATATGTATGTGTGTATATAATCAAGCAGCATTAGCAGTAATGAAAGCAAACTTAGAAGTAATGATATTGTAGAAATATTGGTAGCGTAGAATGTTGATCCAAAATGAATAAGAAACTGGCTGTCGAGGCTATTTAAAACTTCATTTTTATTTCAGTAAACATGCTGCGGCCACAAACAACTTGGCACACTACTTGCGCCTGTTTCAATATGTTTATATTTTTGACAGCTTTGCAATAAGGAGAGAGGAATAAGCAGCAGTCTAGCTAGGTCGAAGTGTAGAAAGTAAGTGCAGTTGTGTTTGAGATGAAATCTTAATTCAAAATGAGTTAGTTTCGGTTCTCAATGTATTTAATTCGGTAATTAATACTGCTGTAAAATTATTAATGGCTGTTTTAGTTCCATTTACATTATCAGTGTTATGCAAGAGTCATATGACATAGGTTTGTCTCGAAATGACAAAGTGCAAAAAAAAAAATTGTTTTTAGAATAGAGAAGGGAAATAAAGTTAAACATTGAGGGGCTATTACTAATTTAAATTCTAATTTATATTTACATATTTTTTATCTTATATATGTATTCGTCTATAGAAGAAATTCAATATTTGAAAGAAATACTTCAAGTGAGACTCCCCTACTACCAAACCACAGAAGAGGACTTACGGCTCGTCAGTATTCTAAGTTTCTCCATACCACACAAACTTTGTATACTGACAAACATATATGCCCTTTTTTCGGGATTCGAATTCGAGCCCTTCGGTACGGCACCTAGCATCACTAACCTCTGTCCCGTTTAGACGGCTAATACTTACACAGAAGTATGTTCTGGAAAACAAAAACTGATTTTAATGCCAAATAGTTACACTGAAGTTATATAATAATCAATATTAAATCAGACTTTTATTTTGGGCAATATAATCGTTCTTAAAGCGTGGTGTTAATTTAGAAATTTCTGGAATTCTCTCCTGGATTACTGTAGGCCAGTGCTTCTCATTCTGGAGCACTTTTTAAATTCAAAAAATTTTAAGAAATACTAGAGTAAATTTCCGTTTTTAGTTATAAGAAATGATAGCACAGATATATTAGATTACTGATAATATATTAAATAATATCATAGGTGTAAGTTAAGTTTCGGTTTTTAGTTATAATAAAGGATAGCAGAGATACATGACATAAGTTGAGTTAGGGTTGTTGGTTATAACAAATGATAACATAGATATAAGTCAAGTTTGGACTTTTAGTTATAATAAATGATAACATAGATATATTAGATCAATGATAATATGTTAAATGATAAGAGAGATATAAGTTTGGGGATAATAATATATGATAAACAAAATAAACATTTATTCCAATTAATATATCATACTTAAAAAAAGTTTTTAAGATATATAAATTTTACAAAAAATGTCACATAAAACAAATAATATAATAAATTGGAACATTTTTAGTTTTCAATGACTTGGATATGCCTGAGTCTCCAAATTACAAATTCTTTTAATGCCAAGCACAAAGTTAGAAACCTGGGTTCTTATATCAAAAGCAGCGTCAAGTAGGTTTCTGTATTTGGATTTTGTTGCAGCGAGTTAAATGCGCAAAATAAGGCAATGTTTTGCTGCTCTGTAAGCTCAGTTTCATAATTTTTCGTGGAGTTCTTAGAGGTTGTTTATGGAATATTAGTGTTTTACGGAACACAGTATGGGAAACACTGATGAAAATTATATAATACTAGCCAAATTTTCCAATTCCCCACTCATCGTAGGAAGGAAAAGTTTAGGAAAGAAATCAGAGACTACAAATCATGCTCCACCTCATCTTGATTAGCTCTTGGAGCTTGTCCTGTCTAAGGAATCACAAAAACACTTTGTAAATGATGGATGCAGATGTTAGCTGTGTAGGGGTTGTATATTCTGTTGGAAAATACATATTTGTATGTATGATAAATTACCAGCCTTATACAAGGTGGTTCAAATATGCTGGGACTGATTTTTTTTTAATACAAACCTTTCTTGCGAATGAAGAGTTGAAAATGTCATCCTTTAAAACATTCCTTTTCCAGCGTCAACGAGTTTTTGCTATCGCTCTGAAAGAAATTTTATGCCCTTTTCACAATGTAGAATTTCATCTAACTAAAAAAAAATAATTAGCCGAGAGTCCACTTTTGAACACTGATAGTACCGTTCTACAGAAAATGCAGGTCTTCAAAGTGGAGTTTATGCCTGGAGCTCGGGAATGAAGTAGTGGACCCACATTTCATTGACGCTCGCTTTAGACTTCCAAAATACATCCCCTTCATCTTCAGACTGCTTTAAGAACTGATGGTTTGCATCAGCATCACTTTGTTCTCGTCTGTCGGCGTAAGAGGAATCCATCGGGCATACGCCTTGACCTTGGTATGATGAAAACGTTTGTCAATGTTTCCTACACTACCAACAGAGACTGAAAGCGTCGAAGCAAGTTCATTTATAATGATGCGCTTTTTCTCAAAAATAACCTCATTCATACGATGTGTGTTTTATGATGGATGTTCTCCACGTGCTTTCGTTCGTCAATGAAGCACTTAACCACTCAAACGTATAGGTCCTAGAGGAACATTCTTCCCCGGACTGTGCTTGGAATCAATGTCAAATTTCAGATGACTGGATGTTTTTTCGAAAGAGAAATTTGATCACCATGCGTTGTTCACTCACGATTCTAGTGACCAGCAGAAATGACTGTGCAAGTTCTAATTTGTGCTTGTGATAAGGTGGGGGTAGTGACTGCATTCACCCAAGAAAATACAGTGCTATGCTTGAGTAGTGGTCTGCAACAGTAGCAGTCTCTGTCATATTTGAATTCGCCTCACATACAGATAAATATTTTTGCTTGCGTAATTGGGTTCGTAATGAACTGAATGCACGCAGAATCGATGATAGCTCGATAAGATTTATTTTCCTAAAATAAATATTTTACACTTCGGGAAATTTTCAGGAAATTACTCGTATAGCTGCTTTCTGTATAACAGAGAACAATCAATAGTCACCCTTTTAAACTACTTATAAGGTTAAATACAACGCAATACAAAGCGCATCTAAAGAGCAAAGCTGGAACTACTTTCAATAGTCAACTTATAAGGTATTTCTCCCGCCTTCTTCGCATGACTTCGTGGTGTAGGGGTCAGCACGCTCGACGCGTAACCGAGAGGTCCGTGGTTCGATTCCCAACGAGGCCATGGCTCATTTTTCATCTCTCCTGCTTCTAAATAACGTAATAACTGTACAAATTCTGAACTGGAAAATGATGCTCTCTCCGATCTTACATAGTTTTCCACCGGCCGCTAAAAATCATTAGTACATTCCACTTCTCGAAATTACTGGAAGGCATGTACGGTTAAAATTACATATGAGGGCTGAATACGTTTACAGTTGCATATAGAGATCAATTACAGTTATTCAATTACCAGTACCAGGTGCAGTTATACAGGGACGGACCAAACTCTCGCCAAATGATCGCCGTTTGGCGACTTTTGGCAATATCTTGTCGAATTTGGCGAAAAATATCAATGGCAAAAGCCATTGCCAGCTTGGCGATATCTCTGCAATTTAGCCAGATGTCTATTTACCTCAATGCTAAATAGACTTACTCCTGTAATCTTATTCTTCAGGAAAATGATTTTTTATTTTTCCGTGAATAGTGCGTCACAATATGCACTATTCAGGGAAAAAATATCTGTTCTTTTTCGTGTAGGAAATTGTATTTCATGTGGAAATCTGTGTTGAGCGTTCTGTAAATACAAATAAATTAGATATTTTCCGCAGTATATGTAAGGATGGGATTAGGATACCTACAAAAAATATATAAAAATCTTGTGCAAGGTTTGTCCCACCAGTAACTGGGTGGTTAAAAACTGCTGAATACCGGGAGTTTGAGCTGGGTTCGAAACCAAGCGAACAAGTGGCTTATATGTTTTCCCTTGTTTCTGTTATGTAATATGAATACGAGCCAGTTTTCCTTAGAAAGTACTTCATCAAACATCCCTCTCCTTAGGCAGATAGCCCTCGTGACTTTTGCTGTATTCACGTAATGTAACCTGTAAAAAGATTTTCAAAAATTTTCAAATAATGTGAAGTGCTTCTATCTGACTGAACAGAGAAGCTCTTCTATTTATAAATAATTTATTTGAAATGGATTGTGTGACAATAATAAAAGCATCCCGGGAATATTCGCCTTAGGGAAGGCATGCCTTCAGGAAGAGGAACTAGTGTTACACATAAGGCGTTACACACAATCAACCCCCTACAAAGATTTGAACGTGGGTTGAACTAGCAGTGGTAGCAGTCATATCCACTCCGCTACTGGTGGACTTAGATCTGATGCTGATGACAGTTGTTATTGTTTACTGATAGTGTAACTAACAATGATTATTTTGCATCAAAAAAACAGTTGATCGTATTAAGCGTTATTAACTGATAGAGTATTTTTATTCAAGGGCTTCACAGACGCAGTAACGGTACATTCAGAACAAATTCAGTGGGCATATCGTTCGTCCTATGACGATGTTGCGTGCATTTAGAACGTTCTACACAGCGTATTGTAAAGCGGTGCGTGCTACAACCGTATTCTTACCACGAACATTTCAATGTACAACACCGGTACTTTCCGAAACATTCCCAACAGGTGTTATAAAATACGTTCTATGTCAGTTTTCTCGAATTCAAATTGCACGCGGGCCAAATGCATGATCTAAAAGTAGCTGACGGGCCCCAACAATTAAATTTTCAAAAAACACACATAAAATTAACGCAAAGAAAAACTCAAATTTATACTTATTTTCTGCCTGAGAACCTAAAAGTTAGTATCTGCAAGAAATTTCTATCAGTTGCAGTTTGTAATTCAAATATGTTGATAGCTAAGTATTAAATTTTTCAGATTGACATTTATTCAAAAAATTGTAATACATTTAAATAGCCACTAAGAATCTTACCTATAATTTAAACTGAAAGGAATACACGAAAACTTCCAAAGAGGGACAAAAGTTGTGAGTAAATAACGAAACCTATTTTCTTTCTTTTATACTATACTAGATTTTTCTATGACGGATAAAATAACGAATAATATTTGTATGCAAATGTTTAAAACCTTTTTTGTTTCTTACTACAATTTTCAGTTACAACAACTCATGGCGTTTCCATTTCATAAAGTTTGCAGTCTTAGAGCAAAATTTCTAGAAAGTATTTCTATTACCAATTGTAAATGCTCATCGCTAGTTTGGTTCTCTTCATAGATTTATTAGTTTTCACCTAAGAAAAAAAGAAACTGTTCACATATAAATGTACTCCCAAACAAATCCATTAATCTTATTGCTGAAACTCATAACTGGGAATACTAATCTTTTGACTACTAACAAAAGTTAACAAAATTTGTATTTTAAATCTTTGAATAAGATTTGTACCACAATGTAAATTAATTAGATCCACGTCTAGATTTTCCGGAGAGTACTAGCGTTCGCTTTTGGTAATGAAAATAATGCAAAATTGGACTCCAAACCATAAAAATCTTCAAATTTTTCTTCATTCTTCTAATAATGCTAATTAAAGCATGGGAATAATTACGGGAAATATATTCGCGGGCAGCATGCGCTACCAGTTTGAGACCACTGTTCTATACGAGTCACCAGTTTGAGACCACTGTTCTATACGATCTGATAAAGTGATGCGTGTTACAGCTGTGTTTTAGAATGTGTATCTCAACGTCCAACTGCTTTTCGAAACGTTCCCAGCATGTGCTAGGAAGCCTGCTGTACATGACGTCCTAAAGTGACGCGTGTTACAACAGTATTATTAAGATGTGCATTTCAACGTAAAATCCTGATACTTTTCAAAATTTTCCAAGTACTATATAGTGGTTTTACGTGATATGTTAGAAGTGGTGCGTATTACAACCGTACTTTTAGGACGTTCGTTTTGAGATACAACACTGGTAAATCTCGAAATGTCTCCAGCATGTTCTATAAAGTATGCATGACTAACGTTACATTTAGTACAATTACTTAGCTTTCAGAGAACTTTCTAATTATTCATTTCGGACAAAAATCTTAGTAGATTTTTTTATTTTGCTTCGGTATTGGTTATAGAAAATATATTTATTAAACATTTACTACAAAAATACTTTTATTCATACAGCTATCATAAATAAAAAAGGTATCTATTACAAAAATAAATATAAAATAATATTACTTAAAAAATTATATAGTGCATTCATTCAGAACGTTCTGATAGAACGTCGAGTGAATTTTTTATGCGGTATATGAACCTTCTTTTTAAAATGTTCTTTACACGTAATACGAAAGTGCCACTAACATCGGTATTGAACATGTTACTGTCCGTTTTAGAAATGTAACACGCAGACGTGATTCATTATGTTTTCGCCAAAACGTTCCTGGTATGTTCGTGAAACACTTCTATTGAACGCTCTCCGAATGCTCTGGTGCTAGTTGAGTACAAGTATAAAATACAATGTTACGTCGTTATACGTCTGCTTTGAATGCGTCCAACTTAGTGTATACATCCTGTCTGGAAGTAAAAAAAAAAATTGTTTGGTATACGGTTCGAATTCGATGAATCATGACTGTGCGCTCTACCTTTATTCACCTTATAAGGTATTTTCTTCCTTCTTTCGACATGCCTTCGTGGTGTAACGGTCAGCAAACTCCGCGCGTGTTTGAGAGGTCCAGGGTTCGAGTCCCGACGAGGGAATTGCTCATTTTTTATGTGTTCTGCTTAAAAAAAATCCTAATGCCTCTACAATGGTACCCGAACTAAAAAAGGTGGTGGATGGAAATTTTCCACCACCAGGATTTGGCGATTGGGTCCCATAATCCCCAGTCGTCCTTTAAAAGGGAAAGTATATGAAGTATTTCTCCCGCCTTCCTCGCATGCGTTCGTGGTATAGTGGTCAGCAGGCTTGACGCGTAACCGTGAGGTCCGTGGTTGGATATCCGGCGAAGGCATTGCTCATTTTTCATGTGTCCTGCTTCGAAATGACCTAATGTTTCTACAACCTCCTTTCAGACAACGCTATGACAGTCCATGAGCGTCAATACGCATGGTGCTACTATTAAGTAAACAACTCGCTCTATAACTCTGAATTTTCAAGTGATTTTGAGTTTTTTAAAGTAAATATGCCGAGTACGATATCTGTGACTGTGAAAAACCAAAAACTCTGTTGAATCGGCTAACTTTCTGAAGACGGTAAAATTGATTACAAAGATCAGATATTTTAGAAAAACCTGGAAATTTGCTTTTGAGTTGGATAACAGAGAAACGTTTATGTATAGTATCAGCGTTTCTTATGTGTATAGTAGAAGATTTCACCTACTTCATTTATGTTTTAGTATTAAACAGGAAAATAATAATAACAATAGAATTTTCTTACAATTACGGATTCATCATTTCCATCATAGTTCTTATTAAACATTTCGTTTGGAATACGTCCACGGATCACGGAATGGAAAAAGTTGATGATGTATATCGCGTTACCACTATATTTGAAAGCTTTCTTCAGAACAAAATATTTGAAAAGCTTTTAGCTGGGTTAACTAATGTATTTCAATCTTAATAGATATTAGAGGGCAAAAACTCCAGATATTATAGCATAGTAAGGTACTTTTAATAATTTGCAGTTCTTGTTATTATTTACAGCTACAGGTGGCAGCTTCAACCTGCTCCAAACTCATCTACATTAATATTTTTCCGAAATTTTACAAATCTGAGAACTGGATTGTTCTGTTAAATAATGATAACAATAATAATAGTAGTTGCATTTTGAATATATTCAAAACTGTGGAATATTTTGAAGAGAGCATGAAAAAGGCAAAGACGCTTTCAACTTATTTAATTAATGGCGCACGGCATCAAAGAAAAAGCAAGGTAAACAGGAGTGACTGTCATTTCACCTCTGCGGACGACAGTAACCATTGACCACCCAGTCCGCCCACGAACCTCGTGCACAAAAGACCCAAACAGACACTCGAACCTTTGCTATTATGTCACACGCACAGCTCACGCACACCTTTTAAGTTCATTTCTTTTTTGACGCTGTTTCTTTGGTCTCTTTGAAAAGAGGGAGCGCGCACCAACTGCACCTGTAGGAAAATGATCCTGAAGTTGTAAGCTGAACGATTTCTTTTCTTTTGAGTCACTGCAGTTTGATCACTTTTTTGTCCCTACCACTTTTCAAATAAAAGCATGTTGCGACTAAGTATATAGTCATATATTATTTTTAAAGAAATAGCACAGTAAATATATATAAAAAAAGATATACTGCAACACTTAATACTCTATACGGAATTCTTAAGATGCGCTGTTTTTTAATATTTTGTGACTTTGCTGTTGAATTCTGCTGTTGTGAAAATAAACAGTTGTTTATTAAATAAATTAAAAAGGTAATAAAAATAAAATAGAGGTTACAAAAATTAAATGAAATAATAAAAAAAAAAAGAAAAAAAAAAGAAGCCCGAAACAGTTAAGATTTTAACCTCACTCAAAAGGTCTCGTTTTTTATGCGGTATCAACTCTTCTTGTGATAAAAGTCGTTTGAACTGTTTGTTTTCTAAGATCCTTTGAGTTGTAGATTAATATATTCGTTGCTTCGTTTGTTGTTGTCGCATACTCTCAGTCATTTTTCCCGTGATAAAAGCCGTCCTCTTCGCTGATGTCGGTTAATCGATGCGGACGGTTAATAGACGTCGTGGTATCTTTTTATTTGAAAAGCAATACTGGCGAAAATTTCGGATTAGACAAAAATATGTTCGAGGCTAATAGAGGTTTTGGCTAATAATAAAAGGGCGAAAAAGTTGTGTGTATCATCTTACTGAGGAGGCTGAACCTCGATGTTAGAATTGAGAAACTAATGACTATCAAACTATTAATGCCGGTTTTAACACTGTATCGGGAATTCTAAATGTAGACTGCTTTTTAAAATTTTGGGATTTTACTGCTGAACTTTGTGTGGAGTTAGTGCAAAGAAAGCGATGCTCAATAATAATAATAATAATAATAATAATAATAATAATAAGTTGAGGGAGTATAAGAGCACATTGATAAATTCCGAGCTCAAGAAGTACATAAAAACTTTAAAAGTGCCGTTCACACTGGTGTATGTAAAAGAGTCGGTTCTAAAATAAAGAAGTCGTTTCCTCATATCAAATAACTCGTCTATATGCAGATTTTTCAGCTAAATAAAAACTGGTTTTCTCAACAGCCGTAGCACAGTATGTCAGAGAGCTCCGTTATCTTAGATAAAACAAAGCCCCTTGAACACAGATATCCTTATCTTCAAGAGGAATTGGATAAACTCTGATGTGAAGGTTACTTATTCTGGTAACAAAATCTTGGGTGACGACGTTAAAATCTATATCCTTTCGGATTATTTTTTAAGCACAAAACTCAACGTGCTCTTAGTAAAGAAACAGTATCTATCAAATTTTGATTCAACCTTCTGATATTTTACGGACCATCTAAAAAATTCTCAGAAAAAAAATCTCCAAAATAAATAAAGCAAGCCTTAAAAAGTTCCATACCCCCTTTTTTAGCCAAAAGGGCTTTATCCCAGAAGGGTTATTAATTTCGTTTTCGCATTTTGCGTTGAAAACTTAAGTCTGAATCCCTTTTCAAATTGTTGCCGCCAAATATTAGAGCCCTGTATTATATTTAAAGAAATTAAATAATCTTCATAAATGTACGTACGCTCCTCATATTGTGATAAAACAACGGTATCTAGAGCCATCCAATTTCGAATAACATACATCTCCACCCAAATATGGGCATCTGGAAGCCCAAATTTGGAATTTGTTTTATTTTCTATTTGATATTTTGCAAAGCATTTGTGAGTTTTTGACTAAGAAACTCGACGATTTCAAAGCTAGCAACGGCAACACTGTTATGGAAAAGAAAAAGCATTTTGATCTCCAGGGCGCGAGACTGTGTATCGGAAATTCTAAAGGTATACTCTTTTTAAATTATTTTGCAATATTGCTGTTAAACTGAATTTTATGGTTTAAGTGCGAAGAAAGTGATATTTGATAAATAAAGGTAACACACAAAACTTTAAAAAAAACGCCCGTTTGGGGGTAATATAATGTCTGAAAACTTTAGCATTTTTATCATACGGTATTTTAAAAAATATATCAAATCGACTTAATTTAAATTACACATAATTGATATATCTTATAATAAAACGAATTCATATTTTTTATAAAGTTTTTTAATATTGCTACAGTTTTTAATACTTTAATATTGCTTTTCAGAAGTTTTTAATGGATATCAGAATAATGTAACTTCAGACTTCACAAATTTAAAGTATTGAAATCGTTTTGACAAAGTGTATAGAATCAATTAATAAAATTTTTCTGTAAGTATCAGTAAATATCAGTGTAAATATCAGATCAAGTTGAGTTTATAGAAAACTGGATCGTAATTCTAAAACATTCTAAACAAGTTTCCTTGCTTTTAAAAGCTTCTGTAAAAGATATTATAGAAGCTTTTAGAATATTTAAAATCCTTACAAAATCCGCAAAATTTTCTTCTGCGATTAAAAAAAATTAATTAAAATTTAAATTAATTAAAATTTAATTTTTTGGATAGAATTTCTTTTTCTATCTAAGTTTTGAAAGGTTCTATGACATGGAAGAGGAGGAACAAAAATTTCGAAACAGATGTGATTGTTTTCTTATTGCAAATTTTAGTGCCTTTCTGATTTCAAAACAATATTTGAATAAAAATAAATGCATTTTAAATAATTGTTCAGTTTAAGTGAAAATTAGTTTGATTACAGTTTGGAAACCTCGCAAGTTTCTAACAGAATACCAGGCTTTATAAAATTTCTTCGTAAGGAAGGCATGGGACAAAGCACGAAAATTCCACTAGCCAGCCGTTTCGACCCCAAAATTACCTCCACCTCCTCAATTACACCTCAGAAAGCTGAATCCGAGACTAAATGTCAATATTCTACTGCTTTAATTAACAAGCAGTTGGGGAAATTGAATATTCAACATTGTACATGTACATTCTATGAGAATAATTATACTTATATCAATAGGAAATTAAATGTTGACAGAACAATACGTCTAGTATTAGGAGGTTTGATAGCTTAATATCTTGAGGTAGACAGTCTACATTATATAATTTACTCGTAATATTCTTCATTTGAAGTATTGAAGTAGAAGTCTCTTTTACAGCTTTAATGAATACCGGGCTCGCAAAAACGTTTAGCCTGGCTTTATTTTTGCAATCGTGGATGGCAGACGGATTCCTGTATTTACAAAAAATGCTTAAATGACGAAATGATCCATGTTTTGCCAGTTTTATACTTAAAGAAATTAATTTCGTGAATATTAGTGAAACTAAATTTTTA
>KK113780.1:734249-746108 GCA_000611955.2 Stegodyphus mimosarum
GAAAGATATGATCTAAATGTTACACATGTGGGGATATTTTCTATACTAGTCATAAACTGTTCTGAAAGTGGACATTCTGCTGGTGTTGATGATACAGTTGTTTACCAATAAAATGAAAATCTTAGTGGTAACAAAAATTAAAGAGAGAAGAGAAACCTGTCAAAGTAAAACTTAAAATAGGCAAAATAACAGCCTCACGTTTGGCGTAAATTTAATTCAAACTCTATCGATTTCGAGGGCGAATAGGTACAAGTCCTTCTTTGTAGGAATAAAATAATTTGGCAACAGAATTTCAATTAAACCTACGCTAAACATAAGGTTGTTCTTTTGCCTATTTTAAGCTTAATGGTGCTTGTTATGAATAAGGCATGATACTCTTCTCTGGTGGCAGTTTATAACTTGGTTTATCCAATATCATTCAATGTATTTTTTATCCAAAACATTCTCCAACATTCTTAGTTTCTCATTTTAGAAGTCTTTCAGAAAATCTGAAGCCTGAGCCCAGAATTCCTCTTCAAATAAGTCGACATTATGTTTTTTGATTCTCCAAAGACGAAATTCCGTAAAAATCATTAATCTGAAAACAGACCAAACAAAACTCAAGACAAATCCGTACCCATTCGGCTAAAATCAACACTCAGATTCCACCCACCCTGCTTTCAATGTGCACCCCATTGCCCATCTCAGCAGATACCATGGCAGATGGCGGAAACAAGCGCATCTAAACTCCGTAAAACACACGACCGACTTTGGGCGGCATGCGTATTCGAGCATACAATAACCGAGATCGGGGGGACACCGTGTCTAAAGAAAGGGGGGTTTCACGGCGGTTATACCACGGTAAATCACCGACCGTAACCATCGATGCACTTAATGACAGGTTGAAGCGATATGAATCGTCTGCCATCCCCCTTCTTTTTGCCTCCACCTTCGGAAGCTTTACAGTCACAGTTAACGCCGGTTTTCGGGTTCCTCTGAAAACAATGGAGTCTAAGGGATAGCGTGTGTACACTGATGAATATACTCAATGAAATATTCATCGTCGCAGACGAGCTTTTAGAGTCAAAAACGGGTCTCGATGGATGCCCTTCCTGAATCCCCTCTCCGGCTAAGTCGCGAGAGAAGTGGGGGTGGAGGAAGGTTTTGTGCCCTGTCCGTGGAACGACCATCTGCCTCGTTTTGGTTCTGGTATCGTCATACTGACCGCCTTTCATCAGTATCCTGTACTAAAAGAGAAGATAGATTTATTATTACAGCATAAAGAAAGATTTTGTGCACGTATGTTGGACGTAAATTTTGGTGATAAAACGAAATAATAAACTTAATTAATTAACTGCAATGTTAGATACTAAAACCAAGGCAATGTATTACATAGCTGATTATATTTGTAGAGAATTTTATGAGCATTAAACAGAAATAAATGAAATTTCCTTTAAAATTTAAACTTTTTGCTTGATGACGCTTATTCAGTACCATTTGGTACCAATATATCATAAGGCATTCAGTACCAATATATCGTAAGGCGTTTATATCTAAAATATATCGTAAAGCTGATAACAACTAATAGATCAGATA
The DNA here is from genome assembly GCA_000611955.2 of Stegodyphus mimosarum. NCBI lineage: Eukaryota > Metazoa > Arthropoda > Arachnida > Araneae > Eresidae > Stegodyphus > Stegodyphus mimosarum. The sequence goes on from KK113780.1 coordinate 735,825, forward strand.
ACTTACCAGACTGTAAGCAAAATTAAAGCTGGGCAGCATAATATAACAAAACGTATCTAAAAACAAAAAGAAAAGATTATCGATATTTATAACTCTCAGTCGAGTACAATGCTTTACTTCGAAAGTATTTTCGGATTTCTCTTCTGGTTATTTTATACAATAAAGTCTTTTTTATTCAATTATGTATTCAAAAAACAAATAGCACATTTAGAACATTCATAAAAAGTATATTCATTCCATTATTCAATAAATTCTGCAAGAAAATTTTTCATTAAAATACTGGAAATAACGAGGGCATAGTTTTCAAGCTTTACAGCATTAATTATCCAAACGTAATTATCGATGCAATTGATAGATGACTTAAGCTGAATGCAGTTTTAGAAAATTCAGATTTTAATGCTGCACTAGAGATTTTTTTTAAGTTTTTTTTTTTTTTTTTCGTTTTGTTTTTATGCGTTTGCTGAGCTTACATTTTACTAATCTATTCTATTTTATCAATCTATGCACCAATACAAATTTTTTGTCTCTTTAATTAATTATTATTCATTACTATTTGATTTAATTATTATAAAATATCGCCTTCATTGCAAATACGCCACATAAAATTCAACAGAAAAGTTATGAAATTCTGAAAAGCAGCATATATTTAGAGTTCCCGATATAGTGTTAAGTGTTTCCATTAATTTTTTCAGTCTTTTCGCAGTTCATAATATCAATGTCCAGTTTTCTTACAAAGGTAATTTAGCTAATTTACGCAACATTTCTTGTTTTTTTATTATTAATCTTTGTTTAGCTTTTGCTCCTGTCGTACTTATGCCATACAAAATTCCTCAGTTCATCATATCAATGTCCAGGTTTCTTACTAAAATAATTTAGATAACTTACACAACATTTTTTGCCTTTTCATTATTAGCTTTCTTTTTTCCTTGTCGTACTTGTGTCATATTAAATTCAACGGCAAATTCGCAAAATACACTCGTGTACATAAATTAAGGATAATGCAAAATCAGGCAAAGGAAGAATTAGAAGCAAAACAAATTTGACTTATTTGTAAAGCTTATTTATTAAACAAAAGGTAAAGAGCAAAAAAAGATGCTATATGTTGGATATTATTAAAAAAATTAGCGATTTCTTCTAACTGGAGCAAATTACAAAAAAAAAACCTATTTACAAAAAACCATGGTTGATATGATTGTCAATACATTGTATGTCTCTCAGACGATTCAATACAGTCCGTACAACGCCTATGCATGCTGAGTATCAAATTATCGATCTGATCTTGGGGATATTACACCACTCAAAAAGCAGTGCTCTCCGAAGTTCCGGTAGACATGTAGGAGGAGGTTGATGGGCTGCAACTCGTCGGCCAAGCATGTCCCACACGTGCTCTACTGGATTCAAGTCCGGTGAGAATGCTCGCCAGTCCATACGGGTGATATCCTCCGATTGAAGACCTTCGCTTACGATGTTTGCACGGTGAGGACGAGCGTTGTCATCCATAAACACAAATTGTGCGCCCATGTTGTTCCAGAATGTACATGTTGTTCCAGAAACGTACATGTTGTTCCAGTATGACGTCCCGATAGATTTCGCTTCTCATGGTTCCAATTTGATCATGCAGGTCAGTTCTGGAACCCAGAATAATTCCACCCCAAACGAGCACTCCTGCACCACTGTAACGGAGTCGTTCAATGATGTTTTCTTGGTGGTAACTGGTATCTGGAGCTCTCCACATGAAAGTCCGGCGAGAATCAGACTACAAGCTAAACCTGGACTCGTCAGAAAACATCACACAAGCCCACTGTTGCGGTGTCCACAATGCACGCTCTCTACTCCAGGTTAACCGCAGGTGACAGTGAGTTGCAGTAAGTGAAACGCATTTGACAGGTCTACGAGCATATGGACCAATCTGCCCTAAGCGTCTGTACACGGTCTGCCTTGAAATTGTCGTACCAGTGGCTGAAGAGAGCTGACGAGACAGGTCTGAGGCTGTGCTCCGCCTGTTTCTTTTGGAAGTAACTGCCAAATACCGGTCCTCATTCGGCGTTGTAACTCTGGGGCGACCTGTTCTGTAACGTCTACTCACATTACCATAATCTTGGAATCGTTGCCAAAGCCTGGAGATGACACTCTGGGCAATTCCATGTTCGTCTGATACTTCCAGTTGGGTACGCCCACATTCCAGACGGCCGATAATTCTACCACGTAAAAAATCATCTAAATGCGTCCTTTGTGTCATCACTGAAATGCTTATAAAGCGCCTGCGAACAATTTTACTTCTTTGCCTGTATTCCTTATATATCACTCTCTTACACTCTCGTCATTGTAACGTACCATCGGTGTCATCTGGTTACTTCCTGAAATTTGCATATGATTCTTGAAGATGTGTGTAGTAGTGATTTTACAGGTGATATATTTATTTTAGAGTTCGATTTCCGCGTGACTCCGAATTATCCTTAATTTATGGACATGAGTGTATTTAAGAACATAGGTTCAGAATTATTGTACCAGCTCTATGGCTAATAAGCATTGTGCTACATGCAATGTCTTTTCCTACTAATTTGTTTTAAAATTATAGGAACCTTTTGTACCAGAAAGAATATAAGTTTCACCTTTCAGTGCATCATTTTTCAATACTTATCAAAGACATGCTTTATAATTATTAGTTATAAATAACACCTACATTTTCTCACTTTAATAATAGTATTTTGTTACAAATCCTGTGTCATTTTATTAGTTATTTACTTGAAAATTTATTCTGTCTCTTTGACGGTTCATCTAATGCCGATTTATGCTTGTCTTTGGAGAACTGGTCTTCTCTCTGTAAGAATATCTAGTGAGTTTTGACTGTAAGGAAAGTCAAAGTTATCAAATACCACTTTCCCTGCACATTCACCACTTTAGCTCCATCTCTAATACCATGTTATTAAATAATGAAGAATCGGTATATTTGTACTATGTATATATGCATGTTACTCGTACTGTAGAAATTCAGTGGTACCTAGAGCCATCCAATTTTGAACAAACATAATCCCCATCCGTACACGTGCACCTCGAAGCCTGAATTTGGAATTTGTTTGGATTTATTCCATATTTTGTAAGCATTTAGTAATTTTTTATTGACAAACTCAGGGATCTGAAAGCAAGCAGTGAAAACACTGCTCGAAATAAAGCACTTTAATGTCCAGGGAATCAGACTGTTGCCATTTGTCAAAACGTAAATTTAATCAACTCGATTGTTTAAAAGCAATGAATTGCCACTGCCCAAAATAAAATATTTTTGTTTTCCACATGCCAACGCGTAGCCACTTCGTAAGGCTCAGATTTAATCTGTCTTTGAATTTAAATGAGGTTCTACTTAGAAATACTCAATAATTTTTATGAAATTAAACTAATTAGATTCATTAAAATCACTATACATTTTTTTTATTATTATTAATCTAGGCAACTGCCTGCGAAAACGGCTAGTACACCGAAAATAAAAGCATTCTTCAAAAATTTGTTCATTTCTACAAATTTTCTTGCTTTTAATTGGAAGCAGCACATATTTCACTTCTGTGAATTTTCAGATTCTATTTTTTTTCCTTCCTTTTTGTCCTTGTTAATTTAAGATTCATCAACATCCAATAAACTCAGTGGAAAAAGAAAATTAAAATTAAAGTGGCCATAAAAAGCAGCGCGCACGTGGAATCAAAAGCAGAGCTTGGTAGAATAGGGTTCTCTTAGTTTGATATGTTTCCTTTTTGTTGTCGTTTAAAAAAAAAAAACCCTCTTAACAGAACATATACGCATCTGTGGTGTTACTAATACATCACATGGGGGAAGATCTAAACAGATTTAAATTATTGCCACTAACACATTTTCTAAGCTCCCCCTTTTGTCGCTAATTTGTTCAAACCATTTATCGACAAGCTGTTTTGTTACAGCGCTCTTTTGAATGTGACTTTACACCCCTATTCAATCCCCGAGACTTGAAAGAATTGCAGAGATCAGTCCCCAGAGAGCAGGGGAACATTTACGTCGACAGGTGGGGAGACTTTTTGCCCCTAATGCAACTGCATCATCTATTCATGACACTTAACTATTAAAAAGAAATCTGCCTGTCGAATAAATTATTGTACAAAAAATCTGCTGGTAAGTATTCATTTGTTTCTAAGTTCCCTGTAAAAATTATAATATCTTAATGGTACATACATAGTAAAACTGAAATGTTGAGGGTATAGCGAGTAAGTTTAGTAGCAAAGTTAGGATGTGTCTTATTCTGAATATGTGTATAAGCTTCTGTGTGTATATGTGTATAAGCTTTTATATTATATAATAATGTAAAAACGCTTCTCAACTTTGCAACCTGTATCAGTTTTAATTGCTCATAAGATATAGTTACGTTAATAATGTTGTACTAAGTTAATCAAATTTTAATGATTTTCTATCAATAAAGAATGTTCATTAATTTTTACTCAGTATATCTTGATGGTATATAAAATCATGTTGTAAAACCGAATATTACTTTTGCACAGGAAAGTAATTCTATTGATCTAACATCCACATGAATTAAGTTTTTTTAAGAACGATTACAGTTTCTAATCTAACTTAAAATTTTCACATTTTGAAAATATACGTATCATGTAGCATTAGTTTTCCATGGAACAGAAATCAGTATCAATAGAAAAGGAGGTAAAAATTTTCAATTAATGGAGAGGGATAATATAAATGAGAGAAAAATAATGAAACTGAATTTATGGGTAATGAAGATGAAATTCTCTACATCTAAGAAAAACTCTGATTAATGTAAATCCTATAAATTCATGTATTGCAACAGAACTAGAATGAACTATTTATACTAAGTAAAGGGAAAATGCATGCTTAAAGTTCTGATTATTTCCTGAAAATATTCTGCATGGTTGTTTTTTACAAGGAAAAGAAATTAAAATTAAAAAACTAGCTAAAAGCTGTTATTTATTTATTATTTAAAAATTAAATTGAAAATAATAAACTAGTTTTCAAGAATGAAGTAAAACTAGATTTGCATTCAACTCTGGTAATTTTAGCTTATGATGCTCTCCTATAACTAACATGAATTTTTTGTTTAAGTATAATAATTTAAAATTTTTTATAGAGAACGAAGCACAGAACGTTTGGGATACATTACTGCCACTAAGTCGTGCTGGATCCATTGCAAAGTAATAATTTTCTATTCTACATTAACTCAATTAACCCTTATATCCTGTTACAGATATATTTTTATACTACTAAAACAGTAAATTTATGAAAACTATAAGAAAAATGCAAAATATTAGTTAAAAACGACAAAGGTGGAGTCTAATTGAATTTAATAAGTTGGAACTGCTATCTGTCTTTCTACAAGTTAAAAATTAACTTCAAATAGTATTTCTTTTTTCAGTTTTTTATGTTATTTTTTTATTATTATTGTAATCTGACTTATCATATATACTCACATATTCCATCCCTCTTTTCACTAATATACATTATGTATTTCAAACGACTTTATAAGTTTCAGCAATACTATTTTTACCTACACGAATAATTTGCTATTTATGTATATGATATACGTTGTTGCCATAAATCAGTTTCTAAATCATATGCTAGGAAAATTAAGGAGGAAAGTACAGGGAAAGTATACAAGTAAATTGTGGCATTTAGTGGTATTTAAGTCTGTTTCTAATATTTATACTAGAATGCAAAAATTACCAAATACTGTACATCAGGTGAAACACGGAGAGTCATCATTCCTTATTACCAAATACTATTAGCTCATATTTGTTTTAAATTGAAAACCTCCTTTACGCCGTAGTGCTTAAAGCCTCCCAGAACTGGTACTTAACTTCTATTCCTCGTAAATAGTTCAGCTGCATGCAGTTGTCTCAATTTCTGCTGTAAACATGATTAGCTTCTCTTTAAATATATCCTTGATAAAACTATTCCACCAGGTAAATTTCTTTCATATTTTTCCTTATTTGAGTCATCCTGCTAATTAAGAATTTATTAAAATTAATATGTTAAGCTGGAAACTTGGTAACTGATGTAAACTGTTAAAATGTATAATTTACATGTTTTACTTAAATTATTGTGTATTTAATTCATTTTAAATATGTGTAAGCAAATGCATATACAGAATTATGTTTTGGGTATCTAATTCATAATTTGCAGGCTGTTTTTTAGAAAATTTATTAATGATTTATACCATATTAATATTGCTAAAAACTGTGATTTTTATACAATTGAGCTTTTTAAAATAGTTGCGTCAAATAGTAGAGAAAGAAGCTTTATATGGATCATAAACTAATATTACATTGAAATTTTTCATTTATTTAAAGAAAATATTCAAGCCACAATTGAATTTTTTCACTGGATTGTTTGCAGCAAATATTTCCTGCAAGTGAAACGACAATGTTTTTTTGGCCAGGACAGGAAATTTACATAATGAAAGCAATAACCCTATTTTGAGATGTTAAAAAAGAAAGATAAGAAAGTTTTGAATTTAAATTGATTTTTGAATGAAGACGTCAATTATTTAGTCTTACCATCATTGAAATGTGTAAAATAGCCATATATATGACTAATAATTTAATGCTTAAAACTTCCTGTATTAAACATGTTTTTAGTACTTATGTAAAGTAAGCAAAAGATAATGTTAACCATAAGACATCACCAATGTAGTAATTTAAATTATTTTAACTTTTATTTTAAATTAAAGAGTCAGAATGTTTTAGTCATCATCATGTACTAATCATCGATTTGATTAGTACAAATAGTACTAGGCTGCGTGAATTTGCACTCTGTTTAACCTCATAAGTTACGTTTTTAAGCAAGCAGTTCTGGCACATGTTATGTGTAAAATTGTATTATAATTTCACAATAATATTCTTAACAAAACAAGAATGAATTCCCTCTTAAGCGAATATAATTGAAACTGAAAATGAATTGTAGTTTCTATGCTTTTAACTATAGCATTATTAAAGATCCATTGATTTATATTAAGTTCTTTATCCTTAAATTATATTAGTAAATAAAGACTTTACATTCTGCTATCATATTTCATTCGAGATCTTTTTAAAGCAAAATGAGCTATTGGTAATGCTGCTAAAAGTAACTCTTACTCTGATACCTCTAAAATTTCAGCATGACATATTTAGACAAAATTTGAAACCGCAGTGTGTATATTTATAAGGAATTCTCTTTTTTGTTTTAATGCATTAAGCCAATTTTAAAAACAGAAAACATTTACTTGTCTAAAATTTAAGTTGAACAATGTATTTCCTGTTCATAATTATTTTGTAATATTTAGAACTGCATGTTAACAAAATGCTCATTTTGTAAAGTGATCGTGATGCTAAGCAAAACTTTTCTCTTTGGCTGTGTTCAATAGATTAAGTAATGTATTTTAAAATAATTTATTAATATTTAAGTATCATCAAATAAAGGGAAAAATCATTCATTTTTCAAAACTTTCATGTTTCTATTCTGCAAACTCAGTTTGATTTAATGCAGGACTTCTTAAACTTTTTTTAGTCACTGAAATTTTTTCCGTGACCCCAGGACCCCATAATATTTTAAGAAAATTTTGTGGGACCCCATAAGCATTGCGTAAATCCGACACACATGTGAGTGAAACTATCAATTTTTTCATCTGTACTGTAATATACTATTGCAATTTTAGACCATTAACTTTACGTTCTAATTTTAAGACACAGAAGAATGTAAAAATTTTAAATAAGGTATTTCTCCCGCCTTCTTCGCATGCCTTCGTGGTGTAGTGGTCTGCATGCTCGACGCGTAACCGAGAGGTCCGTGGTTCGATTCCCGGCGAAGGCGTTGCTCATTTTTCATGTCTCCTGCTTCGTAATAACCTAATGTCTCTACAAAGTAACAGGCAAAATGACAGCGTCACGTGCAAAACAAGTGAAATGAACGTTTGTTTTATAAAAAGGATTCGTTGAAACGTTTTCATTTCTTATTTGTCTGTATTGTCTTATCTTTAATTTTAGATACATTGTGTGAAAATATTTAGTAATTGTAAAATTATTATAAGAAGTTAAAGAAATATCAAAACTGCTAAAATTTTTGGCGATCCTCTGCTGCAGACCCACAGTTTAAGACACTCTGATTTAATGTATCTTTTTGTATTATAAAGTAATCCTATCTTCTGAAAATATTACAGATTAAGTATAATTTCAGTCATATAAAAATACGTATCTCAGAGATTATTCTATGTAATTAAGGATTTGATAACTGTTGTTGCAAAGGGCACAGGTGCCATTTAAATATCATTTACTATTCTCGAAGAAATTCTTCATAATGATAGCAGTACTTTTATTTGAGTCAACCCGTGTTCAAAATGTCACAATTACAACTATGAAAAAAACACAACATTTTCCTAAATATAAGTATAGGGACCGGGGGAACGTAAAAAGGTTAGATTTGGCAATTTTTACAAAACTGATTTTTTTCTCAAATTTTAATGCAAAACATGAATATCTGTGCCATATTGAAATTAGAAGGCTATGTCTACAACCAGCGGTTGCGAAAATAAAGGCCGGGTAATGAATTTTAGGAATTTTGTGAATAAGTTATATATAAAATTTAAAATCCAAGTTAACCCCATGAAATAATTATTACCAAAAATTTTGTTGTAAGAAGATCAGATTGCGGTTTAATATACCTGAATATATGGAAAGGTTGGCTTATACGACTCCAAATGAATGAAGGTGAAGCGTTGTGTTGTAGTGCTCGATGTCTTGTGCGTGCACAATTGTTTTTGTTAAAGTTAACTTAAAGTTAAAACTTAATGGCTTTGAATAGCTCTGTTTACATGGAAAATATTGGGAGATTGGACTAAATTATTTAATGAATGGAAATTCACCTTGATTACATTCTGTATGACGAGGCAGCCAAGCACTTCAGTGCGTTGATAATTTCTAAAACTGGTCGCCCGTATTTCCGGATCTGTCAAAAAGAAATACTAAAAGAAAAGAAATAGGATGTATAAAAGCAAGCCACATACTCTGAATAAGATTTACTCAAATTGTCTCATTTTACTTAAAATAATGCCGGCACGTGTTTTACAAACTTTTCATGAGTGCACATGTGTATTTTCCTATATCTGAAACCAGAAAGATCTCCATTCTACTATTTTACCTTAATGAAATTCATTCAGGTAATACTATATCATTTTCAAACGTAAAGTTGTAGAGACATTAGGTTATTTAGAACCAGGAGAGATGAAAAATGAGCAACGCCTTCGCCCGGAATCGAACCACGGACCGGAACCACGGATTTCGGTTACGCGTCGAGCGTGCTGACCACTACACCCCGAAGGCATGCAAAGAAGGCGGGAGAAATACCTCATAAAGTTTTACTGGCTGGAGTACCCAAAAATGTCCGGGCTTCCAGTCTTTACTTAGAGTGAACAGACTTAATTTAGGAGAAGGGGGAGGTGATGTTTCTAAATCTTAGGTAGCCAGTAATTTTCCTCTTATTTTGTTTGAAGGCAAATTGTGCACAATTTGACCAAGCTTGAATAAAGCTATATAATAATGTAGAACTAACACGGCTTCGTGAAACGCTTTTACTTGGAAAAAACACTGCTTTGTTATCGGCTACTTTTTTTTTTTTTTTTTTTTTTTTTAAAAAAAAATTTTTTTTTTTTTTTTTTTTTTTTCGAGAATGAGCTCTTGGAAAATCACCATCCACTTTACCCGATTTCTTCACCATTTTCGAAATATTCGGGGAAAAAAAAACTGATACAGAGCACTCTTAAATTCTGCTTTAAAGGCTCTACAAAAGGTACACTACAAAAGGTTTTATTTGCTCTACTTAAAGGCTGTTTTGGAAAGTTCTACACTATTCTAAAAAGCAAACGAACATGCCCCTGTCCAACAGTTTCGGCAAGAACTGACAGCGGAAACGCAAAAGCGGGAACCTTAAGGTGTGTCGTGAGCGCAACGTTCTAATGTAGATGCCCTGAGTGTGGACTTTCGCAATGTTATGTTACACATGCTTCTTGTTTTGGAGGTCAAGTGGTCAAAATAACATCAAAATTGGAATAAAACTGTACGTTTGTATGAATTACTCAGACACAAACAAAAAAAAGGGACACTTCTTTAGATATAAACATGATTTTAATGAATCTAGCTAGCGCCATTTCACAAGTCCTATTTATAATTAATAATAACAGAAATGAATACGATTTTATTGCTTTTAAATCCTTCGTTCGTTAATTAATAACAGAATAAATTTGGAAGGAAAACTGAATACTTTATTCTT
>KK113780.1:755087-792665 GCA_000611955.2 Stegodyphus mimosarum
CATAAATTACAATTTTCTAAGCATTATTTGAGTTATATTTTCATGTGAATCTTTACTTAGGATTCTAAGTTTTAATTGTATTTAATGTGTAATTTTGGCACTAACGTGCTTCTTCGAATAGGATTTCAAAGGGTTTAGGATGTACTATGGCTTTTGGCATTCTTACTTGTTAATAATATTATATATATATATATATATTTATACTATATATATACAAAATATCTAGAGTAATATATATATATATATATATATATATATATTCCTAAATTGGGTACAATATATCTAGAGTAATACTTTTAACTTGTTATAGAACTAAGTCACTGTGCCTAGGCACCCTGTTGTGTCCAAGCACCTTTCCCACCGAGAAAGATGTTACTGACTCCTGATTACACTTTTCAAATAGACAAATCTGTCTCGGATGAAAGGGTGACGTGCTCACGTAATTTTAATCATTTTTTTGTCTCGCTTTTATTGAAAAACCATAATATTAATATATAATTTCATCTGAATTAGATAATTTTTTCTTTTTTAAATTTAACTTAAAACATTAAGTTCGTTGAATGTTTAAAGTTAAATAAAAAAACTGCTGAAATAGAACAGAAAAACTAGTTTTTTGTCTCTCTCATAAATTTGAATTATCTTACTGTACAACTCTTTTATACGAAGTGAATATGAGTAGCAACGCTTTTTAAACAAAATTTTAACGTATGTCGTGTTGTTTTCTTGATTTTTAGTAAGTAATTGATTAGTTAAAACTATGATTATGAAAACATATTTCTATTCTTTATATATTTGTTTAAAAAAGTTTGCGTTTCTAGCTCCATTCACACAGCATACAAATAAAAGATAAAAGGAAGAAACACTCATTACAAACTACAAATAATTTAGAAAATGTACTCCGGCGTTAATGCAAGTATTCGATAAAATGGAGTTCTAGGACTTATACCTCATTTTATTTGGTTGATCTGTTGTAAACATCTACATGATGAAGGCCATGGAAGTTAAAAGCCTTATTTTCGAAAGCTAGACATGTTTACTTTACCTTTGACGAAAGCATTTTGTATAGATTATAAATGCCAGATTAAGAAACAGATCCTGTTTCATATTAGATATTTCATGTCTTCATTTTTTGAGAGTAAAAGATCATGGAGAATTCCTGAACACGCAAATGAAAGCAAAATCAGTCTTCTGCCCTTTCAGGCATTCAGAAGATAGTGAATCCTTTGATTAATGCAACGATTTCCGTAGTCAAAATCCGTATCCTTTCCTCGATACAAAAGCTTCAGCTTCTTGTCTGACAAAGGATCCAGGCTCCTGCGCATGCGCAATAATCAATTTAATTAAGTAGAGAAGCACTCAGCGGGCGTTGAGCTGTAACGACCCTGCTGGGAGATGAACCACCCCCTTCCAAGCCTTGTCAAAGGGAGGGGGAAAAAGGGAAAGTCATGTGGCTCATACGGGTATATGACTTTCATAGAAAATATACTAAAAAAAGAGGGACAATTGGCAAACGATCTATTTTACCCCCTGTGATGCTACAAACAAAAAAGAGAGTACTAAATACAGTGGCCTACGCGATCGACAAAATCACTATTAATACTTGAATAGATCTTAATTACAATGCAACTAAAGTATGATTTAAAATGACTTTTTACAAGTTTTGTTAAAATGTAGCAATAATATTATCAGAAATCTTTAGAAAACAGAAAGTAAACTAATAGAGAAAAAAAAAAATCTAGAAGCTTTCAGATTGTACATTACGCCCAGAGGGACTTTTTTTAACGTTTTGTGGGTTATGTTTATTTATTAAATATCATGTTCTTCGCACTTAAACCATAAAATTCATTTCAAAGCAATATCGCAAAATAATTTTTGAAATTATTGCAATATTGAAATGCATATTTTTAGAATATTTTCCGAAACATAGTCCCGCGCGTTGAAGATAAAAAAATTTTTTTTTTGCCTGTACAATGCTGCCATTGATCGCTTTGAAATCGTTGAGTTTGTTAACCAAAAATTCGTTAAAGTGTTACAAAATATGAAATCAATAATAAAACAAATTTGAAACTCTAAATTCGGGCCTTCCAGATGCCCATATTCGGTGGAAGATTACATTATTCAAAATTTCATGGCTCTAGGTACCGTTATTTTATGACAGAGCGAGACACATACACACATTTATGCAGTTTCTTCATTATTTAATTCCTTTAAATATAACACAGGGCTCTAATATTTGGTGGCAAAAATTTGAAAAGTGAACTGGCATTTATAGTGAATCAACGCAAAATGCCAAAACGAAATTAATAGTCGTTCTGGCCAACCACCCCTTTGGACTAATTGAAAAAAAAATCTGAAAGCTTTCAGATTTTACTGATTTTATATAACGCCCAAAGGGGAGTTTTTTTAACGTTTTGTGTGTTACCTTTATTTATTCTTTCATTTATTTATAAACTGTATTGAATTTTATATGGTTTAAGTGTTATTAAATGGTAAAGCCGAAAACCTAGAAACTAAATATTTAGCTAACGGATAAGACAATACCTAAATTCTATACAATGGGTCGGAATGGTATATCACTTTTATGAATTTTTACACAATTTTTAGAGATGAAGCAGTGAATTCAAGAAGAGCATACAGTCTTGCACAATCCGCAAAAGATGGAATAGGCGATTTTTGTGAGTTGGAAAGATTTATGAGGATTTAACCGCAGTTTTTATTTCTGATAGATCGGAAGGTGAAGGATCAAATCATATAAACCTTCGTTTAAGACTTTAGCGATACAGTCAGTGAAAATGCTTTTATGCGGGATGGACTGTTTGGCCACCTTTGTCAGCTTTTGAAATGATAACAGTAAAATAATATTTTTCCTCTAATTAAATAGCAATGGGTTAGGTAATGCAAAAAATTAATGGAATTCTAATTTAATGACTATTCATATAGTCTAACGGGTAATGCTTGGTAAAATTCAGCATTTGCTTAATACACACTTAAATTCGAATTCTCCCCCCTTCGGGAAAAAGCATAAAATGTACTTCAGAAAAATGTTCTTCAGAAACATTATAACTTGTTTCTGAATAAAACACATCATTTGTTTGTCTCTCAAAAAATCTAATAAGCTTTTCATCTGAAACTAAGCCAGAATTTTAATTTTACCAGGTATTAGATAAAAATACTTAGCTTTCAGATAAGTATAGAATATTTCTGTAGAATAGCTCCATAAAAGAAGTTAGAACTCTTCTGCAAAACATGAATATGTAATAACAGCGAGCTTTTTTCTTGCGCATATTTTAGTGGCGGGTTTTCCCTTAATAACTTTCGAATGAGTACGGGTGGAGATGAGGCGCCGGTGACTACCATCTCTCTCGACGACAGGTGGCATACGTGGTAGGAGCTCCCCATGGACAAAAGGGGCGCGGAATCAAAATCCGGGATATTTCCGCTTCGACGCGTCGACCGCTAAGATCCGGATATCACCCATAATCCTGGCACCGCGCTTACAACTGGGATTATCCAACGGAGAGGCGCTCTCTCCGACGAGTGGTGATTTGTTCCGAGGGATTAACGACTCACTCTTAGAGAGTCAATGGGACGATCTATAGAACTTAACGAAAGGTGAGGAGTTCGCAATGAAGAACACGGTTTTGTCCCTGTCTTTGGGGGAGATTGACAAAAGATAGGATAATGATATTATAATTTGAATCTCAGAAATTTGTCAGAAGATTCAGAGCTTCGTAATCACGCAAAATTCTCTTTACAGAGATTGATAAATGCAAGGATCTGATACTGCCATGCTGGACAATTACTTTAAGAATAGAAGAAAATATGCAGAAAACTGAACATTCTTATAACCAGATATAAAGTTGTAAAGGTTAAGAATAAAAAATATAATACAGTCGAACTCCGCTATTGTCAACTTCAAAGGAAGCGAAAATTTGGTTCGCTATCCAATCTGGTAAGAAAAAAAGGATCATCTCTAAAAATTGTGCAAAATTTTATTAATGCATCCCACAGAGAGAGTGATTAGCATTGTCACATCTCTCAAACGATGTTAATAGTCATTTTAAATTTTTAAAAATGCATTAAAAGTTCAAAACAATTGTTCTTTTAAAAGAGCATCTGGCAGCGACACTCACAGTAATACGATTCTCTCGCCGAACTCTGATACTTGGGTATCCGGCATTAGCCTGTTCTCTAAACGAAGTAAATTGCTCACTCAGTTAGTTGAGTCAACATTTGTTAGATTACTCGCAACATAGTCTCCAGCATCGAAACAATTTAAATTTGACATTCATCTTTCTGTTGCTGATGTACCATAAACTGCGGAGATCTAAACTCTAAGACAAGTCGGGAATTTGTTCAATTTTAAGTTTGAAATAAAAGGTTGTTTAAATATTCTTCTGTTTCAAAGCTTGATTTTACAGATATGATGAAAATTTGCTTGGTTGTCTTAGCAGAGTTTAAGAATTTTAGTTAATTCCAGAGAGATGTCTTACAACTTAGAATTTAAGTAGTTAAAGGTAAGAGAGCTATCGATGCTTAACAAGTCTGCCCCTGTAATAGTCACCTATATGGTGCTCAAGGCTCATGCCAAAGACAGACGCAATCATACGTTCATTGCTACGATAAAATTCGTAGATTTGTTCTAATTAGGTTAGATAAGGGAGATCAGCCACAACAAGAAGTTTATGCAATTATTTTTATACGGCAGAGATGTAAATATTTTGAAAGCTTTGTAGATCAGCTATCGACAGCATTGTATCCATTTAAGTACAGATTAATCGTAATATGAGAATAAAATTTTGGTTGGCTTATTGCAAGAATGACTTTTATCTAGTTGAAATATACTACCAAATTTCTCTAATCAGTATTTCAAATGCTTTGGCCTTCCACCACAGTATTAGTCTTTTAAAATCAGTTCAGAATTAGGGATAATGTGTGATGGAACCAAAAAAAGATTCATTCATTTTTTCTTGCATAATTCAAGCTGCCGTGAGATTTTTGAGAAACTAATCGATACTTTTCCGAAGGCTCCTAATACAATCTGGCCTCTTTCAAGGGACACGGAGAACATCATCTATTCTCGACAACGATCTCACGACCTGACAGCCCTAAATACTTCCCTCTGAGGGGGTGGGGAGTCTGGGACGGAGTAATCTGGGGTCTCCGCGGCCGTCATCTGCGGTGAGAGTCGAGATAAGACGGGAAGCATGCACGGAATCATCCGCTGTCCTGGCCAATAACGGGAGTTCTGAGGGGAAACCCCAGGGGTGGGATAAGGCCTGTCTTCTTAATGCAATTAGCGCCAGCATACAAAAATTAATGGACACTTCGCCTCCCATGCTGGGTTTAGGGAATGGACGATGAACGAGGGAAATGCTCTAGAACCGAAATAGAAGCTGGCAGCTGGATGATAAAATGATGTCCTATTCCAACTTTCGGCAACTTCCCTAAAAATACCCCCTCTAACTCGTATATGATTTCCTTCGGGTTGTTTTATCAAAAATTCAACAATTTTTCGTACCATATGTCAACATAGGCAAAATGTTCTCTTTACTTCCTCGTACGAAGCAAAGGAAGTATTGTAATCACGAAAAATACCGGGTACTCAATTTCAACGAAAATATCCATTTTGACCGCCATCGAATGCAATTTAACGATGTTTTTGCTTGACATCTGTACGCAAGAACAGAATGAAGGACTCTCTTTCCCCAAACAAATTATAAAACTGATTTAAAATGGATTCAGAACAGGTTTTTTTTTTTTTTAGAATGGGAATTCTCAAAAAAAAATGCATTCCATGTTAAGCTTTCCGGAGATATCGAAAAAAATTAATTTGCAAGGAGATAAAGTTAGTTCTTTCGCAATTCCATAATGCTCGTGAAAAACCAATTAATATTTTTTTTAAACTCTTGCAATACCGTATGAGCATGTTCAAAGGTTCACTTAATTTAAGCCAAATTTAAGCCTACGTTTGTGAAAATTTAAGCTCCTTTTCTCCTTCCCTAGTCAGTTTCTTTTGTTGCTGCGCGTGTGTTTATTTCTAAAGTCATTTTGATAACGAACTTAAAATTACTATCTCTCTCTTCTTTTTTTAGATTTGAACTTACATTTATCAATTTGTTTATTCTGCAATATTTTAACAAATCAAAGCAACACCCGAGGTGGGAGCTATGAATTGGCTAAATGTCTATAAAGTTAAGGATTTTAGCAATAATTAAAATTATGGGTTTTAAACTTTGGACATTTCATTGTTTTCACAAACGTTTATCTGTATTTCTTTGATATTAGAGTAGTAAAAATTGCAGTAATTCTGTTCATTCCTTGATAAAAAAGCAGAATTAAGGCAATCAAATTCTGCTCCAGGATTTTAGCTTATTAGCTTTGAATCTTTTCATCTTTCGAAAGTATTACTTTTTTTCAGTTTATTTTGAAATTTTAAGTAAAAGCAAAATTTAGTAATTATTTTCGTTTAACATTTTCCACATCACTTAATTTTTTTGTACCTTGTACTTTTCCCAAGCTTTCGAAAATTTATATATCTATGTATATATATATATATTTATTTAAATTTAGATTATTTTTAATGTGTTTTATAAACTGAGTAATAAAAAGTATAGAAAATGTTGACGAATACCGAAATTTGAATAAAAGTAGTTTTTTATGTTCATAAACAGAAACTAAATACTTAACAACTAAATAAAAGGCTGATTGCAATCTCTCCCTGAAACTAGTCCCCTGGTTGAGAACGCTGATCTAGAATATTTCAATACAAGAAGTTTCGGGAAATAGAAATTTTCAAACGTCCTGTTTGAGAGTTGATGTAAATACTTTGATTTTCTGGGGCAAGAGGGAGTCATTATACACTGGTGTGCAAAAATTAAGGACGAAGTCGAAAAATTAGCATAGCAGCTGAACGAAGAGGCAGAGCGGACAGAAAGACCAATCAGGAGATTAAGTAAGGTGATGTACGGTAGCACATGCGCAGCATGGCAAAGAGATTGCACGTCGTATAGCAGTTAAAATCACACCGAGTTGCTGCCTCAGAGAGAAATGGCGAATAATCAATCTCTTAGACGACATCTGGATGCTTTTACCGGAGGTCGAATCATTGGGAAGTTGGAGGAAGGCCGCAGTGTGACAAGTGTGGCTGCAGAGTTCGGAATTGCTCACAGCATCGTTTCACGACTTTGGAGACAATTTCAAACTACAGGAACAGCTATCCGGGGGTTTAGTAGTGGTCGTCTACGAGGAATCACACTCGCAGATGAGCGGTATATTGCCTTACAGGCCAGAAGAAACAGGCGGCAGACAGCGGGAGAAATCGCTAGACACACGACACAGGTGACTGGACGACCGATTTCGCGTTTTACCGTGGCCAGAAGACTGCACGTTGGTGGTCTGTTTGCAGGACGCCCTGTACGGTGTGTACCTCTAACGCCTGCCCATCGGAGAAGGCGTTCTCTGTGGTGCCGGGAACATCGACAATGAATGGGGACGAGTACTCTTTACAGATAAGAGCAGATTTAGTCAGAGTTGCGATTCTAGACAGATACACATCTGGACAGAGCGGGGAACAAGCAATAACCCCTTCAACATCATCAAAAGGGACTGTTTTGGAGGTCGCGGAGTTCTCGTTCGAGCAGACATAATGCTTGGTAGCCGGACCGACCTTCATATCTCCCAAGGAGGTTCGTCACCTGGGACTGCTATTGTAACGAGGTTCTTCTTCCTTACATGCGTCTTTTCACAAGGGCTATGGGTCCTCAGTTCCTCTTCATGGACGACAACGCTCCACCTCATCGCACAGTTACTGTCGAAGAGCTGTTGGAGAGTGAAGATATTGAACACATGGATTGGTCGGCAAGGTCTCTGGATCTAAATCCCGTCAAGCATGTACGGAACTTACTAGGGAGACCCGTGGCAGCACGTAACTTATCGCCAGTAACGATTCCGAAACTGCGATTGGTGCTACAAGAGGAACGAGCAGCAGTGTCTCAACAGCTCATTAACAACCACATATCCAGCATGCACAAATGATGTGAAACCTGCCTAGCAGTCAGGGGAGATCATATCCCCTATTAAAGACCGGATGTTTCTTGCTGGACACCCATCACAGGGATGTTTCGGCCTTCAGTCGCATTGCGCTCCATGCTACTTTTTCAATAAAGCTTCTTTTTATCCCTCTGATTTCTCTTTTAGTAAGTGTTGCTTACATTACTCATGTCCTTACGTATTGGGGATCTTACGGTATTAAATGTGTTGATTTGGAAAGCTTTCGTACAAAGTTATATTGAAAAAACCGTCTCGTCCTTAATTTTTGCACACCAGTGTATTTACGAAAGGCAGGATTTTTAGCAATTGTAGTTATCTTAATCTAATACGAGTTAAAAATGAAAATTATGAAGACGTAAAAACTGCAGTTTAGATTTGTGATCTAATTAGGAAGAAATAAACTCAAACAATATTTAAATTTAGCCGTAATCTGTCGAAATCAGGCCCCGTCTGATTTGGGAAAAAATATTCACCTTAGCCAGAGCATATCGGGACTGCATATGAAATGGATTTTGATGATATTTTTTAAGAAATATTTGAACTGTCTGTATGTATTTCAATATGGTAAAGCACGCAAGGACTATTTGCCTAAGCAAAAGGTTGACTTCGAGGAGAACTTTCTAAAGGTTTGGTTTGGTCTATGGGATTACGGCAAAGCCTCGAGAGCTATCTGCCTAAAGGGAGGGATGCCTTCGTGAAGGACTTTCTAAGGGAAACTGGCTCGTATACACGTTACACATAGGGAAAACCACGAAACCGCCCATGCAGCCAGCCCGTTCGCAGGATTCGAACCTCGGACCGAACTACCAGTGTTCAGCGACTTCACCGCTTTGTTGGGCTAAACTTTCTAAAGGAAACTCCCTCGTATCCTGATTACACATGGAGAAAACCACAAAAACGTTCATGCAGTTAGCCCGTTCCTCCAGAATCAAACCTAGTTTGAACTACCAGTGTTCAGCGACTTTACTGCTTCGCCTCTGGTGGGCAAAATATTCGAACAAAAAGAAATCGTCATTAATTTAAATGAATTAAAATTCTAATTAGATCACATACTTTTAATTGCTTTAATTGATCGTATATTGGATTCCACTGAAATTAATTCCCTTCAATGTATCTGACATTTATTTTGAATTAATTTATATTTTATATTAAAATGTTGTATTTTATTTATATTTTATTTTACTTACTCTGTATCATTTATTTGCTTATCATTATTTCAAAATTAATTTCGTTTAAATTTTATGATACGTCTGACATTTAGTTTCACTTAATGTATTATGTTTATTCTTTACTTTACTTATTTTATCGTTATTTATTTACTTATCATTTAGTTAATCCTTTTTTTATTTAAACTTTAGTAAACTTTATATTTAGAAACTCAACATTTATTTCTTATTCACTGCTATTTTATTAACTAATGTAGTTTACTTTCAGCAAAGCTCCTATACTTTTAATTTTACAAATGAAGCCCTCATTTCATTATTCATATTTTCTTATTGCTAGGACCAGTAGTCCCAAACTCAAATTGCACGTGGGCTGAATAGACAGTTTGAAAGCCGCTCAGAAGTCGATCAAAAGGCATTTTCAACATTTTTAAGTAAATTTTAAAATTTTATTTACTTCATATGCAGTCCAACCAATTATCAGAACATACCTAAGCAGTAGTAAGAATGACACAAAGGGGAAAATTCTAATTTATTAGCGAAAAGGAGCGTTAGCTCAGAAGGACTATTAGTCTGGAAACTCGATTTTGCGTTGAATCACTGTAAAAAACTGAATCGTTTTTCAGATTGTTGCCACCAAATATTATCGCTCTGTATTAATTTAAAAGAGATTAAAAAAAGGAGAATGTGCAGGAATGTAGGTATGTTTCTCACAAATTGAAAAAACGACGGTACCATCAGATTTTAAATAATGTAATCCTCCAGCCGAACATGGGCACTTGAAAGCGAGAAGTTTGAATTTCGAATTTTTTTATTATATACTTCCCATTCTGTAAAACTTTAACGAATTTTTGATTAACAAACTCAACGATTTCAAAGCAAGCAATGGCAACACTGTGCAGTAAAAATAATTTTTATCTTTAGCGCACTAAACTGTCTACATTCTAACTTCTAAAGATATGTGGTTTTTAAATATTTTGTGATATAACTGTTGAATTGAATTTTATGTGGTTTAAGTGCGAAGAACATGATATTTAATAAATGAAAGTAACGCACAAAACGCTTAAAAACCGCAGCTTTAGGCGTAATATAAAACCTGAAAGCTTTCAGAATTTTTTTTTTTTATTTATTTTTTCTCTGAAATCTAAAGGTTGGTATCTGCAAGGAATTTCTGATAGTTACAATTTGTAATTCAAAAACATAAACAACTTATTATATTTTCGGTCTGACATTTACTTCAAATAATTCTGATATGTTGAATGAGCTAGTAAATATCATGTTCTTCGCATTTAACCCATAAAATTTAATTGAACAGCAATATTGTATAGTAATTAAAAAAGAGCAAATCTTTAGAATTTTCGATACATAGTTGGAAGCGCTGGTGATTTTTTTTTTTTTTCGTACAGTTTTGCCTTAGCTGGCTTTAAAATCTATGAGTTCGTTATTCAAAAATTCGATAAAGTTTTACAAAACAGAAAATCGTTAATAAAAAAAATTCTAAATTTGGTCTTCGCCCGTACTAGGAGGAGGATTACGTTATTCAAAATTGGATGGCTCTAGGTACCGTTGTTTTATCACAATGCTAGAAACAGAAAATAGATTCATGCAGATTCTTCATAATTTAAATTCTTAAAATAAAATGCAATGCTCTAATATTTGGTGGCAATAATTTGAAAAGTGAATTGCCGTTTATAGTGAACCAACGCAAAATGCCAAAACTAAATTAATAGTCGTTCTCGGCAAACTGCTTCTTTGGGCTAATAATTTCATTAAATTAAAATAAACAAAATGCTGAAACCTTCCAGGTAAGCCAAAAACTTGAGAATAAATAATCACAGGTGTACCAGAGAACAGAGGCTCCATTTCCTGGCTGACTAAATCGTCTGCCTCACATGGATTATGGCCTCTGCCTCCAAGCATTTATTTTTCAAAGCAAAAGATACATTGGCAAACAAGGCCTTCCAAGACATAGATCTGAGTCTATTATACAATTGTTACTACAAATACACTTTTCAAAATTAAAAACACAGTGAAAGAAATAATAAAGTCAAATACTTCAACTTCTAAAATTCAACATTCATATTAAATGAACCTCAAAATTATAAATTACAATCAGAATTATATCGAAAATTACAATATGTAGTACTATTACCAAATCACAATGCAAAACAGAGAGTTCAGAAATGTGAGACTGATTATAATTGATTACATAATTTTCAAACTTACACTATGTGTTATCTTATTGGATCCAAGTACCAAAATCAATGCATAATGAAATATGCTACCAGAATTCAAGTACCGAAGCTAATACAAACTTTTAAATGCAACCGTAATATACAAGTAAAAAAAGCATTTATAAATACAAGTATATTAATTCAACTAATTATAATACAATTCTTAAAACAGTATGGCAGTAAGACCCATAAGACTAATATTAACGTATAAACAAAATTAAGTATAAACAAAATTAACAATATATACTGTACATTAGCATTATAAATACAAGTATAATAATTCAACTAAATTTCCCAATACAGTATGCGGAAAAACCCATAAAATTAAAATTAAATCACAAGAGCATCTATTGAAGTCGAAAATTAAAATGACAGTGTCTGACAATGTCAAAATGTTTCGAGACAAGATAAAGTAAAATCCGACAATACTATAATATCCACTATAGAACATTAACCTTCACAGTATCAGGTATTCGATTCTTTTGCTTATGAAACTTTTATCTATATATTTATATGAAAAGAACTATTTGTTACAACAACGTTCAGCTATGGCCTTTTGATTTTAATACAGTTTGTAACTTTGGAAAAAATTCACTAGAAACTACTTTCATGACGAATTGTTTCATCCGTCAGTCTGATTCCTTTTTTAGACTTACTTATTTTTAGCTGCGGGGGGGGGGACTGTTCACATAGAAAATTTATTACCAACGAAGCTATTATTCTTGGTGCAAAAATTCGCAACTGAACGCATTTATCTTTTGCAAAGTACAAAAAAATGCTAATCAAAACTATATCTTCAGATCTTTGAATAAGATTTACTTAGTAGCGTAAATTAATTAGCTCCGTTTGTAGAATTTCTGAGGCGTTACTCAAGATCACTTTTAGTGGTGATGAAAATAATGTAAATAAAAATGTTTTGGGCGCCAACTCATTAAAATCTTAAATCTTTCTTCAGTTCTTGTCATAATAATGTTAATTAATTTACGAGAAAGTATTAGCGGGCTGTGTGTAATTGCTTTGACGGTCATCAGTTTGAGGCTACTGGCTTAGACGACATATTGCTTTTTATTGTATTAGCTCATCTCAAAACTATAAGCTGATAAAAGACTTAGCCTGAAATTATACGTTGATTAAGGTAACTTTTACTAGAATTATGTGTTTAACGAAGTGATACCATCCCAGAGAATGCTTTAAAGAAAACTCGCCTATATTTATATTATAAATGAAGAAAACTATGAAAATTTCATCAACCAGTTTGTTCAGCTACCAAGAATGTCTGCTGATAAAATTTGTCAAAATAAACGTATTGAATCAACAGTTTCATTAAACTTCGTTTTCAGCTTCAAGATTTAAAAATTTTTAAGCAATCTTTGCGAACATCTTGCTTTCAAGGTGTAAAAATATATATATATATAAATGTGAAACAGATTATTATGATTGAATTTTAAAGATAATTAAGGAGCAGCTGTACTAAATTAATTTAGAAGTAAAAAGAATAGTGAGTCAAAAGAATATAAAAAACTAGTCTTTAATTAGATTCGGCGGAAGGATGCTCATTTTAAACAGATTGTTTCTCAAAAATATCCTCCAGCATTCCTACACATTATTCTTCAGCTGATACGTAATTTTACTCATTAAGTTACCAGGGCAGACGACATTTGTTCAAGTATTAGCCAATGCTGTAAAAAAGCATTAACATTCAACTTCGAAACGGGTTTTAAGTGCGTTGAGCAACGTCATTGATCGCAAATACAATTAACATTCAATTTTCGAAACAAATTTTAAATTTGCTGATGAATGTTAGTTGATCATCGTTGATGATCTCAAATTGACGGTCCACGGGCAGCATACAGCCCCCGAAAAAATTTTGTTTTGTCTTCGAATGTATTTCAATTATGTATTTGTTGCAAAGATTTCAATATTCCAATTACTTGAAACCCGAGTTTACGTTACTTTCATTACCATGAAAACCAACCTCAAAAAAGCACCAGAAATTGTATCATAATGTATATACACCAGAAATATATATAATGAAAATATTTAACGTCATAAGGGCTCAATTAATTTACAGTACGATGTGATGCTAATGTTATTAGCATCACATCGTACTGGTACATCGTACACATCGTACATACATCATTTGTACTTATAAAAAAAAAGTACACTCAGTTACGAATAAATGCGTACGAATAAAATAAGTAATATTTTATTATTAGTCCAAAGGGGCTTTGTCCCTGAAGGACTTTTGTTTTCGTTTTGCGATTTTGCCTCGGAAACATTAAAAGTCTGTGTCACTTTTCAAACTGTTGCCACAAAATATTGCAGCCCTGTATTATATTTAAAGAAATTAAATAATGAAGAATGTGCATAAGTGTATGTATGTTTCTCGCATTGTGTGATAAAACGACGGTACCTAAAGCCATCGAATTTTGAATGCCGTAATCCTGCTGCGAATATAGGCATCTGGAAGCCCAAATTTGAAATTTGGAATTTGTTTTATTAACGATTTCATATTTTGTAAAACTTTAACGAATTTTTGATTAACAAACTCAAGGATTTCAAAGCGGGCAATGGTAACGTTGTACAGAAAAAAAAACATTTTTATCTGCATATCCTACTATGTGTAGGATATTCTAAAGATATGCTCAGTTTAAAATTATTTTGCGATATTGTTCTTTAACTGAATTTTATGGTTTAAATGCGAAGAACATGATATTCAATAAATAAAAGTAACATACAAAATGTTTAAAAAACGCCCCTTTGGACGTAATTTAAAATCTTAAACCTTTCAGATTTGTTTTTATTATTAAATTATATCATGATATTGTGCCATATAAAAAGTTTTCGCGGTTTCTTGGTACATTTTTGAGCAAACATTTTCTTTATTGAAAATCAATTTTAATCAAGTACATATTGATCATTATATATATTTATTATAAAGCATTTGCGAATAAAAATAAGTACACTCAGTCTCTTTGCCTGGAAATATCTTTATATGCGAACAGCTTTTTTTCACAGTTGCAAATTGATACGAAAAGAACCCAACTGACCATTGAACATCGACAGTCTGTGATGAAGAATGTTTCTAGTAATTTTCTTCAATGCACAAACGTTATACAAACTTTGTATTTACATCCAAAATCTATAATTATTTATGCACAAGCATATGTTTTTTAATTTATGTGGCGAAGAAAAATGAAGGAGACTAGACTCTCATTATTTATTCTCAGTTTTGTCCCATTTGGAAAATTTCCTCTGAAAACTTAGAACTAATTATAATAATTTGTTCATAAATATAAAGTAATTTATTTAATAATTAATTAAACATATTAGAATTATTCGAAATAAATGTCAGTCAAAATTATTAATATTTAGCTGTTAATATGTTTGAATTACAAATTGTAATCAACAAAAATAACTTGTCAAACTTTAGATTTCAAACAGAAAATAAATATAAATTTGAATTTTTTTTACTTGATTTATTATTGTTGTTATTTGTGTATGGTTTGATAAACATTTAGTAAAACTATTTTGTAGCGAAATTTAAAAATTTAGGTAAAATATTTTTTATTTTGTTGACAAAAATTTTCATTTTGCTAAAAAAAATTTCTCTCCTGTCAGTTGTTTTCATATCGTACGGCCGGCATATAATTTGCGTTTGGAATTACCGACTAATTTCGATAAACTCCGTAGACAAGTCCTGCCATCTGCTGGCAAAATACTCGGAACAGTCTGCGTCGTATTTTGGGGCGTGGTTAAAGCGAAGTATGTATCGTTGAATGGAGTGTCAAATTGAACGTGTCTAAAACTGGCCTGATTACTGTATCATAATTTTTTACATGTTTTAATTACGTTATCCATTTGTGATTTGTTTAGAATTAAGTAAATAGATAACTAAGAAGTGGGATAAAATTGCCCATTGGAAAAATAAATCCATTGGCATCACCAAAATGCCAAATTAGATTTTATAACATAGAAAATGACAACATTTACAGAAAGTTTCACTAAAAGAAAATAATGTATGAACACATAAAACTAAAAGAGTAAAATTTGCAACAAAAAAATTCCGTAACATAAGATAAAAATTTTTTGTTGTTAATGTTTGTTATTAAATAATGCAAAATATGTCTTTGTGTATATTGCTTGCATTGTGGTAAAAACGATGGCACCTAGAACCCCCTAATTTTGAATACACGTAGTCCTGCACCCGAAAATCTGCATTTCAAAGCCCGAATTTGGATTCTGTTTTTCGTTTATTTCAAATTTTGTACAAATGAATTTTTGATGTAAAGTAAGACGTGGAACGTAATGTGTTTCGACTACTGGAAATAACAGTAATTCTGTCTTCCTCGCTCCCGCGTGTCGGCATTCAGTGAAACATAAGATTTATCTTTTAATCTGTCTTTAAATAAGTAACAAACTGAGCTATTTAAAAGCAGCAAACGCAGTTCTTAAGCAGTTTTTCTGCTTTTTGTTGTTATTGATTTAAATAAAATTGCATTTAAATCATGACACGTTTAATTAGAAATTTTAATAGCATTTTATAAAATTACACTAGCTGCGCTTATTAAAATCATTTATACATTTTTAATTTTAGGTTTATTTTCGAATGTTAAAATCTCCTCCGACCTCCTCGCCTCAAACGCAAAAATATCTGCATCTGATCCTAACAGCAGTGGTAAATAATTTATGAAAGTAATCGAGGTATATATAAAAAAATATTTTGATAAGGGTCAAATTTTGTAAAAAAGCTTCGAGTTTCTACACAGTTTTCTTTCGAGCTGAAATGGTAAGTAGCCAGCACTAATCTAGTTTATTGTGTGCAATACAGTGCTATTACCCTAATTTTCACCCACAAAAATTAAGTTTGCTTATTAACAGTATTTCGCAATTTAACTAACTTGGTCATTGCAAATTAGAAGTCATCAAATTATAATACTTTCGAGTTTGAGAGTTTGATTTTAAAAATGTTATAAGCCGGAAATTTATCTACCATATAGGCGTGATTACAAAAAACATAAGTGACATTTTTTTTTTTTTTTCCAGCTAGAGAGCTGTAGTAATTTACTGTGATTTTATTTAACATTTATACACACGAAAATTAACGTCGCTGCAGAAAGAAAAAGCTGTGGAAATAATGAAAACAACTACAGATAAAAATGAAGATTACATAAAATTTGTCTAAAAAAAGTCAATATTTAGAATATATTTTATTGATCGTAAATAACAATGATGATGAATTAAAGTAATGAATTTTATATTTGATGGGAATGAATTCTACATAAGATATTGAATTAAAATCGCTCAATAGATGGCAGCACGAAATGGGTTTTAGAAAGGAGAAGGAAAAACTTGGAAGTCCTTTATTAATAAAGTAAATAAATTTTCATTCAGTTCCTTAAATTTCTTTGGCGTTGTTTTATTTTTGCATTTGTAAAATGCTTGGGGATTCTTTGTGGTCACAAGCACGTGACAATGAAACTTTTCTATGAAACCACATGGAAAGCGGTAACTGAAAACGTTGAAGATTATTAAGTACAAACTTAGAATATCAATATGCTCCTTTCAAGAGCTAGAAGGCATTTTAAAGGGTACTCCATCTGTTTTTTGTAAAACAGCTAGGCTTTTACAAGGAATCAAAATATTGAAATTTTCATTGTGCCTTATAATCTGATACGATATTCTTATTGATGTAAGCAAAATAAATTAATAAGCAATTCAAAATTAAGGCCTGCAGTTAAAACATTGTAGTGAAACCAGGGTGGAAGGAGCTACTGAAAATTCCAGAAATATCCTGAGGCGTCAGTGGCTATAGGGCCTGCCTTCTGACCAAAGTTGTCAGCACCTTTATGCAAGTTGGCGACAATTTGACAAGAAGAAAGCCATCATAAAGGTGCCGGCACCTAGAGGGAAGTTCCTTTCTGCAAGTTATAAATTGAACTTTATAATGGTGCCCGAACCTTTATGAAGATTTCGCCAGCACAGAACCATACCAAAGGTACGGCATTTTGATGGAGATAGCTTTCTCCAAGTTATAAACTGAACTTCATAAGGGTGCGGGCATCTTTATGCACGCCGATGACTATTCGCTAAAATAAAGACCTTTACTTGGGCTTTCCGGCTTCTTTTTAAAGGCTATATTATTATTCATAACGGTGCCGGGCACCTCTTATGTCTCAATGAACATTGGCTAACTTGCACAAGTTTTGTCACATTTAATTGAAACCAACGACTATTTACTTAGATCTTCTCAGGAACTTACCGGAGTCTTGACGATGACTGCATTTTCCACGATACAAACTGAAATTCCTAAGGGTGCTAACACCTTTTATTGAAGTCGATGACAATGGCGGAGCTAAAACTTTTGATGGCTGGACGGTCATGAGTTTGCCGGCTGCGGCGGTCCCTGAATTTTCCGTTCATCATCAAAAGGACAAATAGGGAAATTAATTAAAAACGCATGGTAGTTTTTTTTTTCCAAGAAAATGTTTCATCCTAATTTTTTTAAATTA
The DNA here is from genome assembly GCA_000611955.2 of Stegodyphus mimosarum. NCBI lineage: Eukaryota > Metazoa > Arthropoda > Arachnida > Araneae > Eresidae > Stegodyphus > Stegodyphus mimosarum. The sequence goes on from KK113780.1 coordinate 773,049, forward strand.
TACTGTTATTTTACTTGTGTTTTGGCTGAGAAAATCATTGATGACAATGAAGAGGTCTACGGATTGCTCCGATTCTTGTTATACAGACAGTACAGAAGACTTCTTAAATGCAAAATAGACATTGCTCTGAAATATTTCTTAAATAATTTTAGAAAACTCTTTTCTTAACTAGCAACACTTACTGAAATTTTGAAAAAATTCGCAATAGTATTAAAATATTTGGAACTTTGTATTCTAGAATAAACTTCAAAAATTCAAGAGGGTCGCCCTTTCACGTTTTTGTTTTATTCTCCGTAGCAGTAAGAGGTATAAAACTCTGAAATAATTCTCTCTTAAGCAGGAATTCTTACTTATTGTCACAGTTCAATAATTTAGTTGATATTTATAAATATCAATCAAAAGTTTTGAAGGAATAAGAAAGGCATTAAAAGAGTATGTAGCTTTGAAATCTCGTGACGATTTCTTTGCATACTTCATCTAAAACAAAAAATATGTTACTTCTCAATTTAATTTCAATTGGGAATTGACAATGTCATTATTCTTTACCTACCTCGACAATACACTTGCCTAAATCCTGTAAAATAATGTTTTAAGGGAAAAATAAAATCTAAAAAATGTGCCACCAGGTGCGGATCGCCCACTTAGCTACTTCACCGGTTAACGACTATTCACTTAGAGCTTCACATGGGAGTCTCAGCATCTTGAAGAAATTTGCATTCTTCTTGGTATGAAACTGAACTTCATAAGGTTGCTAAGCACTCCTTTGTCTTGATGAACAATAGTTAACTTGCACCTTTATTCAAGTCGTTGACTATTTACTTAGGTCTCCACATGAACGTTACTGAATTTTGATGAAGTCTACATTCTTCATGGTATAAACTGAATTTCATAAAGGTAGCGATAACTCTGTATCTTAATGCCGGGTCACCCTTGCACATTGGAGAAAAGGGTCAGCTGACATAAAAGTATCATCACTTTTATGCAAGTTGACTGCACCGGTCAAATTGCATAGACTTTTTCCCTTAGTAAAACTTTTAAATGAAAAGCTGAATGAATATAAAAATGGTAAAGATGAAGCAAGAGCACTAAATATATCTTTAGTGTTGTTGCTTAATGAAAAATTACTTAAATATTACTGACTCCGAATATAAAAGTGTAAAATGGCAGTTTTCTTGTGAAAGCAGAAATGAGTTTAATTAAGAAGAAAATGTATTTTGTGTAAACTTTTACTATGTTGTAAATAGACACAGCTGTTACGTCCTTGGAAAAAAAATACTTGAATGCATCAGATTTTACCGTTGAATTAGAAGTTAGACCACATGTAGCCACAAGTATGTAACCACAAATTGCTAACAGCAACCTAGTAGTAGGTTGCATGATTGCATGGTACATGCGAGATTATTATAATACATGATTTGTTCTTCTTTACCAAGGTCAACCAGCATGGTGACGTCGACGTCTTTGACTCGTAAACCTGAGCAGACAGATAAGTTACGTCACTCTCTCAAGTATAGGAAAGAACAAGGTTTGAGAATATGAACTGTTTGTCTACTGACCTCGAGTAATGCATGAAAAAAGTTTGGAAGACATTTTTTTCCAAATGTGTCAGTTACACTTGAAAATTGGTTTGTACTTGCTCATGTTTGTAGTTTTATAGGAATCACGTTTTCAAAACTGAAGTTAATAAAAAATTATTTCTGACCTTCTTTGGAAGAGAAAGGATTAAAGGTTTTTCCTAAAAAGCAGAGAAAGACAGATTCCACGTTCGTTGAATATTAGAATGTAGTTAATATGTTTATTGCTCTGAGAGAGGACCAAGAAAAGAAAACTGAAAATTTAGCCCAGTAATGATGGAAAAAAAAACAGTAGGCATGGAAGGAAAAGAAAACAATTACGTGGTTTTATGTAAACAATTGCGAGAACTTAAGACACATTTTACGAACGGATATATAAAACCTAATTTTGAAATGTTAATAATTTTTGAATAAATAGTTATAAAATAATATAATGAAATCAAGAAAAGTCTAAACGAATTATGCTGTAAATTATAATATATTTGCTTAAGCTTACTTACACTTACTTTCATACGTTTTAAATATCTACCTATTGAAATTGCTAATTGTGCTCCAATTTTGAATTTGGTGGGAATATACTAGACCAGTAGTTTTCAAAATTTGTCATCTTACGGAACTTTTAAAACTGTAAGGTTTTTCTCAGCGAACTCCATTCCACGTTTAGAAAAATATATCTTAAAATAATATTTAAAGGGAATCAGTATATTATATGTACTTTATGTAAAGGTAATTAAAGAAAATCATGTTATTAATATTAAAGCATTTTAACATAAAATGAGTGTATTTTATTCATTAATAGCATTAAATCATGCTTCAGATGTCACTTACCATTGCATTATATTTAGGGACAAGAGTGTGCATACACTTTTTTCTTGTCACAGACTCTCGAAATCTAGTTCTATTGATGCTATTTATAATCGTATTTCATATTCAGCATTTAATTTTTTCCTACATTTTGTTTTTGTTGCCACATACGTTGAGAAAACTTTTTCACTTAAATACTGTTCCGAATGCATTAAAAATATTTATAGCTGTTTGAGAAACTTCTAGGTATTCTGCAAGAATCTACAACCAAAAATTTAAGAACTATTCTAGCTTAAATTTAGATTTTAACGTCGGATCTATTGATATGTTGATAAGCAACTCCTTTTCCGTCACAGAAAAACCTTCTGATTAATCGCAGTCCTCAAACAGATTTATTATGCTTAGTTTTTATGTTATGGGAAATATTCCTTTACAGTTTTCTTCAATTAAGAAGATGCTTTATTGTATTATTTTTAACTCTGTAGTCCATATTTAATTAATTTTCCATTAAAAAACTGTTTAGTTTTGCAAACCATTGCACGTCATTCTCTTTGACGCATGATGACACCAAGTTTTAAATCTAATCTATAAGTAAATGTATCTTTATATATTTTTAGCTCATAAATACTGGTCAATTTATGGAAACGCTTTATAATTTTCTTTTCAAATTTTTATTTGGATTCACAGAAACCCGGTGTTTGACTCCCGAAACCCAGGGGTCCCGGGGAACACTGGATTTGAAGACTACTGTACTAGACTCTTCGGCTTTGTTTTACTGAAAATGTTATGCAATTTAATTAATAGATAGAAGGCAGATTCGCAATTTTCTAATATATGGAAATATATTAGATATATATTTTTCTAATATATTCTTATGGAAAATTTCTTTGTTTTGAAAATTGTTAAATACAAAAAACGTTACATAGATACCTTCAATTTTTATTTCCGAAATTAAAAAAAATTATTAGCAGTAAATTATGTAGTAGTCTAACCTCTCCACAGAAAGTATAATTGAAAAGATGATTCTGTTAGAAGTCCACACATCCGTATTTGAGGAGAGCCTTGAAATTTCTTAGCATGCTCTTGCGTCCAGAGTCCTTTAATTGACATGCCGCTATCGTAAATTCAAAGTTTTATCGAAATTCTTATAGTCCTAGTACATTCTTCACTTGATCGTCCACGAGGACGGGTGGGCTAACGGGAATTCTAGAAAATTCCTGAAGTGGCTATATATCCGCGTGTCATCTGATATCGATGATTTAAAAATGGATGAAACATTAATATCATAATTACAGGATTCAAACAAACAAGCAAAAAATAACTAAATAAAAAAAAACACCAAAAGAGGAAGAAAGAAAACCTGAAAGGATTCATATTTTAACTTCACACCAGAAGGTGTGTTAAGGTTTTTTCATGCTCTCTCTAGGCGTCACAAGTTACCAGTCTGCTCTTGGACTAACTCCTACTAACACGTGTTATTTATTTATCTTTTTAAGCATTGCTTAGAGCAAAATCACGAAACGTTTAAAAACAGCATTCCTTTAGAATTCCCGATGGAGTGTTAAAAGTTGCTATACATTTTATTATATTAGCTAAATTGTTTCTTTGTAAACTAGAGGCTCGAGCGGCCAGCCGCCTAAAAAGAGTTATTATCATAAAAAAAGCGATAATGATTCTGATCAGTTCAGCTATTCATAAAAATATTTAATATTTCTAATTAGGCGCATCGTGTTTAAATTCATTTTTATTTTCCTCAGTCGGATTAAAAAGGAGAAAAGTATTTTTAAGAATTGCGTTCATTGTTGCTTTTCTATCACTTGATTTGCTACTTGGGAATACAAAGAATAAGTTTGAAAGTTTTAATAGCTTACGCTTTACTGAATGACAACACGATGAGGGTGTTAGCATCTTTATGGAAGTCGGCGAATTACACTGAAGTGACACTGAATTAGGGATAGACATGGTTATGCAAATTTTGTAGGACTGTGCAGCATTTATGCTCACAGTCCTACAGTGAGGGTGTTACGGTAATTCCATATAAAGCTAGCATTATGCTAGTTCTTAATTATCCGTTTCAATTGCCAGTATGGGTAAAACTTCTGATTTAGACACCTTCGATCGCAAACAATTATTAGGCGCTCGATGTATTGGCCATTCAATCTTTGAAATTGTCAGACAGCAAGGATTTTCAAGGTCGACAGTGTCAAGAGTATACCGAAAATTGACGGAATGTGGGAAGAACTACTAGCGATCGGGCAAATTACAAAGGACAATTAGCCTTGAACGAGCGTGATATGAGACGGTTCAACCGTATTGTACATAGTCAGCAGAGCCACGCATTAGCTCAAATTACCACCTAGATGAGTCGAGGCGCCAGTCGTCTAGTCTGTAAACGAATCGTGCGACGCTCACTTCACATATGGGCTTCGGACGCCGTACACCCCCGACAGTACCATTGCTCAATGCCTGCCATCGAGTTGCACGTCTTGTTTGGGCAAAAGGATACAGAGAACTGACCCTAGATGACTCGAAATGAATAGCATGGAATGATGAATCTCGATTTTAGCTACTTAAAACCGACGGGAGGTTGAGAATATAGCGTAAGGCTCATGAACCCATGGATCCTGCATGCTAGGTTGGAACAAAACAAGGCCATGGGGGGTCAGCCATGGTCTCGGTGTGTTTTCTCTTGGTAGTGTGTGGGAACTTTGTTACTTGTTACAACCTCACTCAATATGATTGGGTACGTAGGTTTGATGGACAATCATCTCCGTCCATTTATACTGTTCTTGCATTCAACGGAAATGTAGTACTATAGCAAGATAACTGCACCTCTCATTTATGCACGTTTGCCACGCCGATCAAAATGGCCTTACTCAAACAGGAAAATCCGGACTTCGCCTTTACTTCAGAAGTGTTATGACGCATCTCACGTATTGAAACCAAAATAAAAATCCTTTAAATCGTAAAAATTTGCTAGTATGAGAGTCGAAGCAATTCTAGAAAATTCCACAGATGTCTGTCTCTTCACAGAAACTCTAATGAGAGCCAATGACACACATAGGCGACATTAGTATGTTATTTTGCTATACATATTTTGCATAGCAGGCTCATCTGTACCACTCCCCCCCAAAGCACTTCAGTATACTCCGTATATAACAGTGATTGGCAACCTTTTCGAAGCTATCGCACCCCGAAGGAGCGAAAAATTTTTCAACGCCTCCCTTTCTGAAAATCCTGTAATTTAGGTATGGGAAAGGGGTTTCCTAAATTCTAAAACGCAAAACTGCAAGTAATTTTTTTCAGTAGACTTGCACAACAAATTTGTTTGATTTAACTCGATAGTTTTGCCTGGAAGGTAATTAACTACATTCCTTTTGTTAACATTGAAATGACTAATCACAGAAAAAATTATTTAAGCGAAGTTTTACGTTTAAAAACGCCAGTTTCTGAAAGTTCGGTTCAATATTTTTAGAGAGATGAAGGCGCATCTCCCTCTTTCCACGATTTCGAGTCAAATTCTCTTTTTGTAATTAGATCAATCACAGCGCTGATTCCTCCCTGGACAAGGCAGGAGGAAGGGAAATCACTAAAATTTTTTTTTACTATAGTCCACAATCCTGAGTAGAGGCGACTGTTATTACTTTGAAACCAAAATTCTGTGAGACGACCACCCTTCTGTAAGCTGGCTTTCAAGCTTCACGAGATGAAAATTCGACCATTTCCTCTTCAAGCTGAACCTCTGCTGTCTCAATATTCGTAAAAGGGTTCATGACCCACTAAAGGACTTTCAGTGACAAAATATTTTCAAATCGCTCAGAAAAGCCCTTGTGCAAAGACTAAAGGTGTTGTCAGTAAACATGCGTTTCATCGAACGGGATTCACTGCTCTTGTGCAGATCAGACGAGATGGGAAAATGGCTGAACTCGTTGCGACCAAAATTCTGCTTCCACGAAGCGAGTTTTTTTCTTTTTTTGGAAGGCAGAAATAACACATTTTTCTGTGATTAAATTGAGCTCTTCGCCTTGAAGCTGCAAATTAATTTCAATGAATTTTGACAATAAATCGGTCATGTAAGCAAAATAAATCTTAAAATTGTTACAATTTGTCTTTCAGAGCTACATTTTTTCTCTTCGAGGAACTCAAATACAGAGCCAAAAAGATTCCAGAACCTACTGAGGCAGGCGCCTTTGGAAAACCAGTGAACCTCGCTATGTAGACGCACGAGACTAAATTCTTCATCCTTGTCCTTACACAGCAACCCGAATAATCGATCGTTGAAAGCAATACAGCGAATTTTCTTCACAGTAGAGATGGCATATTGTAATGACTGATGCAAACGGTCGCTGAGGTTTTTTGCAACTAATTGCTTTCTATGAATCACCCAGTGAATAGCTAAAAAACTTTGTACCTCTTTCTTCAAAAGGGCGATGAACCCATGATGACGACCCACCATTGCAGGATCTCCATCGGTGGCAACAGACATAATATTCGCAAGTGTAATATTTTTCTTATTAAAATAATATTTGACAGTATTAAAAATAGATTCATCTTTAGTATCTCTAATCAAACGTTTTGCAAAAAGCATCTCTTGAATAATTTTTTCTTCCTTCACGAACTGGACATACGCTACAGTAAAGCCTCATTGGTACCCGGCAAGGTTGATTAATCAATCTGTAGAGAAAATTCGGCGTGTTTTAAAAGTTTGCATAACGAAGCTTCAACACCTTTCGCCAAGTCATTTCGTCTTCACACTGTATCATTGCTTAATAGGGCATTTTTTATAACATTGGATGCTGCTGATGGTGCAAAACTGTTTCTAAAACCTCCTTGACAGCCGAAAAAATCACTCTTCGCCCATGATATGAGCTTTCTCCGATTTAGCAACTAATTTTGGTTAAAAGGCTATCGAACCATCATTGCGATTTTTGATGAGGTTCCTGGTAAACCTGAAGCAGACAGTGTTTTCAGAAACTTGGCTCTGATGTTCGGGAAAAAGGACAAATCTTTATTTTGTTTGTCATTTGTCTCACCATTCTTAGAATAGCATGAAGGAAGCCGTCACGTAAGTTCGTTTAATTGCCGGTATAAATGGTGTAAATCGGATAATTGATTTAATACATTTTTGGGGAGTTTTTAAATTAATTTCGAATGCCAAAAGATGCTCATGCCCCATGCCGCCCAAAAAAAGTTCAACGCTCCTCAGCATTCTTCCACTGCGCCCTGTGGGCCATACAGCCGTCGTTGATAACCAATGTATATAAGAGAATATTTCCTTCTAAATCAAACAGGTAGCTTCTTCCATCATCAGAGCTGGATTAACCATTAAGCTAAATAAGCACGGGCTTAGGACATCAAGAAAATGTGTACCATGAAAAGGATGTTGGGGACTCGGGAAAAGAGGCACCACTAAAAATTATCGTTGCCGGTTTTACCATGGAATATATGGTGAAGCTAAACTCGAAACGAAAGAGAAAGAATGGAGAAACAAACTGGCATAAAAATGTATATGTGGAAGCCCCAAATCTTTGACGTGCTTAAAGGGCTTCTAAAAGTCTTAATCTGGCCTTGTCCATTACGGAGGAGAAAAAATATAACGGTAGCACCGAAAGTTGATCAATCCCTTTCATTCAGTTGACTTCATATATGTCTCAATTTGTGATATTATAGATACTGTTAATAAAATGTCTACAGTTTCAGCACATGCAGCCGTTTTGCTGCTATTTATAAGTTTTAGTATATTTATATTCCCTAGCTGTATTTAGGTAATATAGTTTGGATGCTGATGAACCCGTCATAAATGAGAGCAAGCGAGGGCAATTGTATTTTGCACTGCTGCCTTTCAACTGCAGCTTTCGGTCAATTAAACATTTTTGCAAGCTTTAATACTTCTCCAGCATTAATACTTGTGCAGATTTGTGGAAAGAATTCGTAACATATGTGTGGCCCCTGCATTTATGCATTTTCGGCTTGTGAAGAGTTCATGAATACTTGCCTGGAATATAGTTTATAAGATTTTGTAAAGTGAAAGTTGACTTCACAAATTTTATGCATGCAAAAGACCTAACCCATGTTAGGTTGTACACGCTATTTACAATAGATTCATATTACATACTGCACACCATTAAAATTGCTTAGGGAAGAAAAGGTGTAATAATGGGAGATTGTAATGATTAAAATATCCGCTAATTTTTTGGCACAGAACATGCAAAACTCAATATCCCGAGCATCCGCTACTGGCAAAATCAGATGCTGTTATACGACTGGAAGTGAAGTAGAAGAGATTTCTGGTTAGGCAGAGAAATTCCACTCCATGTGACTTGAATTCTCTGTCTGAATTCTTCTGACCTATCGCCTGGTAACTGTTGTCGGGCCAATCTCTGTGTAGCCGTTGACTAGACGTTTCTAAACGATAAAATATTTTGAAAATGTGCGTGCCAAGATAAAGTTATATGTACTCTGTGTAATGAGTATGCCCTACGGCCTCCCATATCGCCAATTCAAGTAGGTGTTTGGGATATGTAACAATGAACGCAAGCTTCCAGAGTTCATTGACATTAATGTCTGTACACATGGATATGGGCAGGCAAAATCGGGGTTCGTCAGAAAAGACAAAGTGAGGCCATTGACGCATCTTATGTGTGTCGTTGAATACAATATTTTAGACACTGAATCTTGAACTCTAGTGTCAAGGAAAGCTGAGGTTTTGCTGCTTGTCTGTGGCTTTAAAGTCCTTGTCGCACTGTACATATACATTCTTGATATGATGCAAAATATCCAGTTTCCGGATCCGAAGGTATGTGACATGACTGTACGATCCCTGGCAGCAATGCCAATGTGTGTCGTTTCGAACGTTGGTGAGTGGTGCGAGATACCGCAGGGCGAACCTTGGTAGACCTTTGCGAGACTTCACCCTATTGCTCTGCGTGACTATCCTGGAACCATCGACTGCAAATCCTCATTACACTCTTAATGCGAGCAACAATTGCGTGAAAAGATAATTCGCAACCCTGGTAGACTACTATTCTTCAATCAAATTCTGAGACTCGCTGGTTCCTTATTACACGAAGCATAGCACAACCTCCAACACAACAAGCAACAATAAACCCGGTTTTCGAATGAAAAATCGGTATTTCATTCTATGCAGCGCTTTGAGATTACTCCTGTTTGTAATGTGTGCATGTGATGAAATGCCAGTCATTTGCATATCCCAGCTTGTCATGTTCTGTCAGTCATGTAAAGTTCAGGTTTGTTATGCAGTTCCTTCACGGCGTAGAAATTTTACTCGCCAGCAGTTGTTTTCTTGGCATTACTGGAAGGGTATTTTGTGAATATGCATTGATTTAGAATGAGAGAAGCTTCAGAATATGAACAATTTATTTTGAGCTTATTCATAAATTACAGATACAGTGAAATCCAAATTAATTAGCTTATTTAAAGATACACTATTTCAGAATTTTTTTTTCTATGGAAATGCTATTTCATTATATACAGAAACAAGAAAATTTATAATTTTTGTACGGTAGCTTTATTTTGCATTTCGCAAGGACATTTATTTATTTATTTTTTTTTTAGTTGTGCTTATGAAGAAAAGCTGCAATCAACATAACTTCAGGAAATCCTAGCAACAACCTTTCCAATACTTTTTCCGCTATGCAGGTGCTGAAAATATATAGATTGCATTAATATTTTGAAGGTTGTAACAAGTTTAATAACAATCTGAAATTTTGTACCACAAGTTTCATTTACAAATAGCTCCAATAAGTAATTTTAATGCCAATTAGAGTAAGGAACAGTCTTGCTACGAGAATTACATAAAGACAGGGAAAAAAATTGTTCTCCTAATCAACGTATTTTACTTGAACAGATAACAATAGTAATGAGATGATTTTAATGAATATATAATTTACAATACTGTGTCAATTATTTACGTACATTTAGTTAAGATTAATTGCAATTAAAAATCAAAATCCGATTATACAGACAAGATAGAAAATAAAACCCGAGCTTATACCATTTAAACAAGAATTCAAAAAGCGTTGATCTTAATTCCGCTAAGTACAGAAAGTAGAAACTTCTCTTTTCCGATTGACTTCTTTTAAAAACAGTTCTAACCGAATCATCAAAAAGCAGAATAATCATTTAGCGGCTGTAAGCTCACTTTTTACTCAAGTATTCGAGAGCTGTTAGGAATAGAACGGAGGCTTTGGTAGACAGCTTTCTATGAATCTGGCTCTATATGTTACACACGGCTCTGGATGTTACGGTATGTGTACGGAGGATAATAGATGCTTTGGTAACGGGCTTTATAGCTAATAGCCTTTTTTAATTATGAAATGTCATTAACAAAATTTTTAAACTGCTACACTTTTCGCTAGCGAAACATGCGCAGACGCCTTACTAGCATTCCCATTTGTTGTAATTCTTGAGATGGTTTAAAAGCTTGCTTTCTAGCATTTTTCTTTATAGTCTTCCACCATTTGTGTAACCGACTTAGTGCCGACGGAGCCATTTCTCAAAACAGCCTGAACAGTTTTGTTTGCATTTGAGCCTTAGCGAGGAGGATTCAGTAATTTTATTTCAAGCTCAGCCTGATTGGTAATATTCATTCATTTCATTTGTAACAAAGTCTATGTGTTTAAACCTCCTTTTTTAAATAGGAGAAAATAAAGTTAGTGCTTTCAAGGCGAAACTTTTTTTTAACTTGAATTTATCTTACTGGGATATGATTACAAATTAAAACAATTTTTAATAAGTATTTTGTTCTCAGTTTTCTTTTATAATTACTACGTTCTTCAGTAATTATTTTAGTGGAAGCTTTTAACCTCATTCTACCATAATTTTTATTTTACACGTGTATCATCGGAATTAATTCTTCCCTAAATTTCCAAAATAACTCGTTTTATGTTTCTGTACTTCGATTTTTGTTTTATCTTTTGCATAAACCTGACATGACATTTCAGATGCATGAAGAATACTTCCATTGGAATTGTCAGATCGGCAATCTTAATGTCTATTTCTATTTTTATATACACATTTCAATCTAAAAGACCTTCCTTCATGAACTAGATCTTTTAGGCCCGTATATCTCCTTCAGCACTAGCAGAAGAGAGAAAAAAACTGCTGCTACAAATTCGTCTTAAAGAAAGATCAAATGCGAATATAAGCTCTAGCCTATATTCGACGCACCACGTAAGATTTTTTATACAAGGCACAGGGGGTGAAGTATCAATCACCTTCCTCCTTTAAGTTTATATGAGGGGGTGACAAACGAAAGCTAACATGGGAATGATTATCAAAAGTTATTTCTGCTTCGGGAATAAAATCGTCAAGCCTCTTTTGGGATGAGGTTATTTGAGGATAGTACCTTACATGTTGGATTATGTTCTCTAAGTAGTGTATCGTTACATGTTGGATTCTCATCTCTAAATAGTGTATCGTTTACTAGGTTTCAGAAATACCTATGTCACTCAAGTACCTTCCTAGAATTCCAGATGTACGCCTTCCTTCAATCGGTTAAAAATTTAATTTTTACTCTACCTTTTCTCATGCACGAATGGAGCACTTATGATTGGTAATTCGTTGCTGTTTTGGTACAAAATATTAGAAGCTACGTGCAACAAGCTCAAGCTGCTTTTTACATGATATTTGTCTAAAACAGGCGATGATGTCAAATAAAGGTGATAAAATGTTATTAAAACCTTCAAGAACAGAAAGCGTGTTTGCATTAACACATGTGTATGATGACACAGTATAAATTGTATATTTGACACTAGTATAAATTTAAAAAATATATTTATATATTTTTACATATAAGGTCATAAAAATATCCATTAACAGAAAGCACTATGGATGAAAATGATGAAGCGTTTTAGGACTTAAAACATGCAATGCACATTCTTCAATAAGAAGCCATATTATCCTGAAAGCAAATGAAGGATCTAGTATACAACGTGTTCCCAAAGCCCTTATTCTGTCTTTATTTTCGTAACCGTTGGAAGATACACCTCCAGGTACATTTTTTTTAAATAATGCAAAAATTCATATACGCATGTTTTTAAAATTAAAAAAATATAAATTTTTATACGTTCCCTTCAGTCTCTATACTTAAATTTAGGGAAATTTTATATTCTTTTAAAAAATAAAATGCAAAATGTTATAAATGTAGTTATAATACTTTCAATATTTAAAAGTAAAATTCGGGAAAAAGTTTAATGGATATGCAAGCTTATTTACATTTAAAATTATTTGATGGGGTTTTCCAACTGTTAAAAACTTCATACAATTTTGAATTAAAATAAAGAAGTATTAACGTTCTGTTGCGGGTGATAAACTGCATTTAAAGCATTTAGAGAACACTTCTTGCTAACTCAATGAAAACTAATTAACAAAAATAGTTCATTCGAGTTTAGTGCAGGGTATTCAAATCCAATATTAAGTGTAGTTAAATATGAAATCATATTAATTCTTGCCCTGAAAAAACACTTTCCTTTAAAGAATTGAATAAGTTGTTACTCTGTAAAATTCTGTTTAATTCTTTAATTACATTAAAATTATTAAATTAAGAGCGTATATGAAGCAGTTGTGTCTAATGTTAACAATTACTTACCTCTACTGCTTTTATTATCCCTTCCATTCCAAAGAACTCTGTTCCGGTAGAATCCTTTCCTGTATCGCAAACTGTCTTCAGTTCTCCATTTTCGAGACGTTCGCTTAGATATTTAAAATATGTTCCAAAACATTCAGCATAGTGTAGCACTAGAAATCCTTGAAGAGATGCAGATTTGAAGAGTAACTGAAAATAGGAATTTGCTATCAGATTCACAATGAATACACAAAAGCATTTCTTTGCCTAATTTTTAAAAGTAGAGGAATACATTTTGCTTTTAGTTGTATTGCTGCCCTACACTTCAATAAAATTTTTAAAAATTTATACGCATATATGTTTACATTAAATGTGATAATAAAGCTTTATTATCACTAATGTGATAATAATGTGTGTATTTATCCCATTATTTAATAATTAATAATTTAAACACTTTATTATCACTAATAAAGCTATTAAATGAAAAAATTAAAAACATTGTAAACCTACGTAAATTATCTATATCTCTAATCCATCAAAATAGCAGCTGTACTGTTAGTTATTAATCTCAAATAAAATTAGGTACTTACGTATTTGAGCAACAACCTTAGCAGAATTCACCAAATTTTCCCAAACGAGACCAATTCTGGCACAGTTCTTCAGTTTTAAAAAGTAACGACGCCGTTTACGTACGTATTCTTTTTGTTGTATTCCAAATTCCAACGATTTTATAACCAAATAATAGTTTTTCCCACTTAAATTGAAATTTAAAATATGCCGCTGTAGAATATCTCTGCAGGGGAAGAAATTTTGACAAAATTTTCTCAGAAATAAACAAAAATTGCCTCAAAATCTCTGAGAGAGACATTTGTTTTGAATCTATATTTACAATGATTCCAAGGAAATTTATGTCAGAACAAAAAGCAGTCTATAAATCGTTTTTGGGGGGTAAAATGAAAAATATATGCGTAATAATATATGCATTTGGTAATTTTTTCCCATTAAACCTAATTATTCTTTTCGGTAACTACGTGATCCTCCTGAAACTGCCCTAAGTCGTAACTCTCACTACGTCTTCGACCGTGAAACTGTTACTAAGCAGAGCGATTTAAAGCCAGCTATGGATGAGCATTAAATGATAACCCACTCATAACATCTGTATTTTCGTTTAATATAATCCCATTGATTCTCGATAAGCTTACTTTTGTTTTTATGACAAAGTTATAAATTAGCTGTAGTTCCAGAATTATTTTTTTTTTTTTTTGCATTTTGATTTAAAAAAAATGATGAAACTCGCCCTCTACGAAACAGGAAGCTGTGGATAATTTTCAAAGTTATATAATCCTACTCTCAAAACATGTGCGTGTTAATGGGCATGATACGGTCAGCCGAATATGGCCGACAAAACAGTAATATATTAAAACAGTTACATGCGGAAAGTTTGCACTCGTAAACAGAATTTTCATAAAATTGGAGGGCTTAACAAAATCGCAGTTACAGCAGAAATAGGCGAACGTCTTTTTATGAAGCGAGTCGATTACTGATTGTTTATTAAGTAAAAAGGAGATACTCTTCTTCAGAATTCCATAAGAACGATTGGTACAACTTCAGTAGCATCTTCGCCAACTTCCACTGTTCAATGGTAGCCATCCTTCATGGTCGACGGGATAATATGTAAATGGAATTTTTACTTTTTAAAATATCTCTAAATGTGCCAAGATAAATGCGCTAATACGTAACTACTTAGAATTATTATACTGAAAGTACTTTTCAATAAGCTATGTCAAATTATTTTCTTTAGTACCAACTGACGTATCCTTTTCAAGTACATTTACTTTTACTTTCCAAAAATGTTTTACTTTTTATGCTAATTGCAACTTTAAAGCTGGTGTCTAAATAACCAGCTTTGACATGCTATATTATCTAAAAGGAGCAAGCACAACTTCTAACTACTGAATATGTACTCTTTTTCTAAATGAGAGGTCCATGAATATCATAAAACATACATGGCTTGAAAATTTGTGAATGGACAGAAACCAGTAATTTGTTCTATGTTCATCACTGTGCAGTCCTTTCTTCTCCTTTCAAAATAGTAATTCTATCATCGGCAAAGGCAAAATTCATTGTTACCATAAACTCTTATGTGATCAAATAAAACTTGACAATAATTATAAACTTTTTTTCTTTCAGTAAAGGGTGTTAAAGTAAAAATTATATGATTTTTTTAACGAAATAGCGATCATGTTTAAAATGTTATCAGTATCACTAATAATTATTTGTGTGCTGTGACTAAATACACCCATCCATCGGTTTACAGTATTCGTTTTACACGGTTTAAAAATTAATGAATTTCAAAAACTTCGTAAAAATGTTTATTCTGTTGCATATACACAAATATATATATTTTAAGTCTTTTTTGAATCTCATTCCTTTGGTAACACTCGTGGCAACAACAAGGACGGGGATTCGCCGTGTCGTGAAAGGGAAATCCCCATAGTATGCATATACACTGCAAAACAGTAAAGCTATTTGGTTCATGTGAACTAGTGCAGTATCAGTATTTTAGAAGCAAAGTTTACATCATTTTTACCTACATATTTGAATGTTTACTGGTATGTTTTCAACGTTATATATTTTCTGTCATTTTTATAATTTACGTAAATGTTTTAAGATTTTATAATGCCAAAAGATTTGAAAAATGATCAAAAAAAAAAAGAAACGTTAAAAGAGAAAGAGTAACCGCTGCTCCTAAATTTTACTCTATGAATGAAATCACAATAAGAACAATTGGAAAAAATGAAGACTATTAGAAAAAAGTGCAACAGCTGAAACTTGCAGCAGTTAGAGCATAATTTCATATGTAAGAGATGATATAATGGAAAATATGAAAAGGCGTTAGTGATATCGATAGAAGACCAAAATCAAAAACGGATTCGAATCGATACTAATGCTATTACAAAAAAGGCTTTAAAGATTTATAAAGCACTTAAGAATCAGTCTCCGTCGACTTCGTCAGATGAAAAAAAGTTATCTTATCCCGCAAGACATGGTAGGTTTGACAGATTTAAACAAAGACATTCTTTAGATAGTCTAAGATTGAAAGGAAAAAGTGCATCTGCTGATTCCGATTCAGCACAATAATATCCAGCAAAATTTGCTGAAATCATTGCCGCCAACTCCTACACTTTTGATCAGATCTTCAATACTGACGAGCCCGGAATGTTCTGGGAAAAAATGCCTGAAAGAACCTATTTACCTAAAGCTTGCAAATCACCTAGTGGCCATAAGCTAGAGAAAAGTCTTATAACAATTCTTTTCTGTTGCAATACTTCAGGCGATTATATAACGAAACCATCGGTTATTAACAAATCAAAAACACCACTTACAAACGTGAAATAATCAATTCAGTTATTTAAGGAATAATTTAAGGCATTGTATATCAAACAAACCCTAAGGTATATTTTAGAACAAATGGAGAATGACGAATCCCTTACTCTTATGTTGGACTTTCATATACTCAGATTAAGCAATCAACATTCAACGCATGCTGGAAAGCAATATATGGCCGGATGTTGCTAGAATGATAGATTACCATTAGAGTATGAATATTCTCCGGTCACTAAATTGGCCCAAACTATAGGAAGAGAAGGTTTTGAGGATTAGGCAGATATTGAAGATATAACGGCTGATGAACAACTAAATGAGGATGAGTTAGTTAACATGATTCATGAAACAAATAATCATGATGAAGACAATGATTCTGGATGAAGAGCAATCTGAACCAGCTGCGTTCACAACAAGAGTCATCAGCGTAGGACTTGAATTGGGAAGGAAATCAGGTAATCATTTTTTACAATGTTGTTTTACAATACAACAACACGAATGTTGAACGAGCTCTCCGACTCCAACGGAAGCTTAGTAAGTGCTTAAATCAATATGAGGAGGTTTACAAAGATTTAGGGAAAAAAACCTAGGCAATTGTTAATTACGGATTTCACTACAAAGTCTTGCTGATCTGAGATCTTCCCTAATTCGTCAACCATTTACCCAGAATCTTATCAAGAACGCTCGAGTGATGAAAGTGACATCATACCAATCAAGAAGAAAAGACATGTGAAGAAAAGTTCATGAAAATGATGACAGTGATTAAACTTATAATAATTTTTTGAATGATCTTAGATTTTCCTAATGTAAAATAAATTAAATGCGTACTTCGATGTACATATGTACTTCTTGTACATACGTTCCTTATTTTATGAAAGAAGTATAACTCCATTTATTTTAAGAGATCTTACTTTTGTTTTATGTAAATAAATAACTAAATTATGCACATTTAGTGTGTTTTTCGTTTTATACTCTTTTACATAGCAAAATCCAAGATTTCGATTTACATGGTTTTGTTCAGAACCTACCTTCGGTGTAAATCGAGGGATGGGCAGCTTCAGGAACATTTGGTTATTATCTAAAAATTCTACGGAAAATAAATGTTCTTTTTTGAATATTCAACTTTCACTTCGCGACAACTATGGTCTACGTAATCGCTCTTCAGGGCTTGATGTTAGCCTAATCGTTGAAAAATTTTAAAGGAATTTTACTGTTACGACCATTCTTTTTTCAAAACGAAGGAGGCGATTCAGTTACAGTGACTGGTGACAGGTTTCGATTGATGATAAATTTTTTTGTTGGACAGCATTGATTTAGAGAATATGCGATTCAACCAGCCGATGCCAAAATGTCACGCTGCTAATACCACTATCGACATATTGCAAAAAACGTTTGGTGAAACGATAAATTTCACAAAGTGAAACTGGTGGTTGGCCTGCCAGAAGTTGCCATTAACTCCTTTGGATTACTTTTAATAGGGTTATTTGAAATCGATAGTTTATGCAAACAAAACATAAACCCTTGAAGCTTAGGTTAGGTTAGGTTATTTTAATATGGCAAAACCCCGAGGGCCGTCTGCCTAACAGGAGATATGCTTTCGTGGAGAACTTTTAAAGAGAAATTGGCTAATATGCAGGTTACACATGGGGAAAACCAACCATGCAACCCCCAGCCCGTCCGCCAGTGGGATCGAATACCAATAAGATCGAGCTACTAGTTGGTCAGAGGCCTTAACCACTCGACCATTTGTGAGGCCGAAACCCTTGAAGCATCAGGAATAAACATCGAACTCTGCATTCGTGACATTAAGCCGAGTTATTGCATATAGTCATCGAAAACTGGGTTCATCGAATTCGCTCATGTGCTCTAAGCTGATGTGGGCATCTAAATGACGCTTTATTAAAAACATAATGCTATAAAAAATTTGGCTATATTTGAAATAGTTTTTATTTTATCTCATTTTAAAGTCATATTCTTACTGGAAGACCGTTTATTATGAAGTTATCCTCCGGCAATTATCAGGTTGTGGGACATAAAGTTCAAAAGTTTTGAAAAATTAAACAATATTTTGAAAATGTTGGTTTATAACTAAAGCATAACATAGCCTTTGCAAGATAATCTGATAACACGTTACTGCATATAGAAATGACATCTCATTTGCAGCGCAAACTACGAACGATAAAATTAGAGATAAAATGCAGGTAACATTTTTCAAAAAGAAACGAAACTCAAAAACACTTGTATTATCAAGTAACAATGTTTAAAAAAAGTATCATCGGTTAATTACAATACTGTTTCAATGAAAAGCTTCTATAAAAAGTAATAATAATATGTATCAATAAACGATAAGTAATAATATTACGTAATCAATAGATGATAATCTTCAATAACAAGTTCAATTTAAAAAATATATACATATAGAACTGCGTCAATAAAAAGTATTAAATAATGCTTCATCAAAAAGTAATGTTTAAAAGAATTTTTATCGATCTAATAATTTACACCCTCAGGGTAAAAAAAAGAAAAGAAAACTACATAGTATAGAAAATACTTGAGAATTCAGAACATTTTCTGCTAAAATTTAAAACCTACCATTTCGGGAATGGAAGAAAGGTCCACTTTTGCTAAAGCTTCTTTGTTTTCTGTCTTATACGAAGAGATGCCCCCAATAATTATAAGCCTTCCCTTCTCGCTCAAATGTTTGAAGAGAGTTTCAAACACTTTACCTCCAATAGTTTCCCAAATGACAGATATTCCTTTCTGTAATGCAAAATGCAATGTTTTTAATTCAGTTTTAATAAATAAGGTTACAGATATAATCATAATTAGTGCAGAGTTAACATATGACTTAAGTTGTAAAATGCAAGTGATTTCTGTTCACATTAACAATTCGTGAAAAAAGAATAAAAAGCTCACATCAAAACCAAATTTATTTTTAAGCAAAGAAAGGAAATAAATTTAATTTAGAAAATGAGTATTTAGTATCAATGAAACAAATAAAAACACAGAAAATAGGCAAGAGAAGATAAATCTTTCGAAATATGAAAGGAAAATATTAACAGAAAGAGCAAAGAAAAGTATGCTTCCAATCCTCTCTTGAAGAAAAGATAAGGGAAAATATTTTTTCTTCTTATTTTTGCTGCTATTTATAGGTGCAACAAAGCAGCTGTCTGGTTTTCTTGCTTTGTTTGGGACATTAAAGCTTATTTTTGTGATTTGTGTTTGTTGATTTTTTTTTTTTTTTTTTTTTTTTTTTTTTTTTTTTTTTTT
>KK113780.1:792685-818315 GCA_000611955.2 Stegodyphus mimosarum
TTTTTTTTTTGCTTATTTTTCGTCTTTACTCAACGCTTTTAAGGAAATTATTTCACAGTTGTTTTAATTTATGGATAGATGACTCCAGTAGTTCATTCCTTCATTATCGTTCTCTCACTGTTGTTGCTTGAGCACAGGCTTCTCTTTCGTCATTTGAACTCCTGCAGCTGAAGAAAGAGGTTCTATATTAAAACCTTTGAAATTAGTCCCACAAGTTTAGGAATATTATGCTGATTCTTGTTGTCTTAGTACTTCCAGTTAGAGATAATAGGTTTAAAATTTGTTGCTGCATGACAGATGTTCTTGCGACAAAAAATGCTATACATGAGGTATTATTAAAAGCAATCTCAAGTATGGCAACCACAAATTTTATGCAATATATAAACATGTTTGCTATGAACATTCTAACTATTCTCTATCATAACTTGGTGATAATCTTGGAGCTGCTTCAGTAATAGACATAACAACACACATCAGAACAATTCTTTTCACATTGTGAAAAAGAAAAAAAAAGATGTTTATGTGTAAAATAAATTTTTATTAACCTGTAAAAAATCTGTCGATCTGGAAGATTTTTCGAGAGGTTAGTGGTACGAAAAGAAGGTTGCTCTTCATTAAAATTATTATGGATCTTAGACAGATAATCCTCGTGTGTTTTGGTTAAGTTAAATAATGTAATCCATTAGTCTTTTAATAAATGAACTGTAATTCCAGCCAGTATAATTAACCATTTCATTTCTAAAATAAATTTACAGAAGGGCATGTAAATAGCCGAAAGCTGGCAACATAATACATCCTACGCACGAGGAATTTTTTTACAGAGCGAAATTTAAATTTGTGCGACAAAATTAAAAATGTAAATGGAGTTAACATAAATCAAAAGTCTACAAATAAAGGCTGTGCAACATTAAACTAAAGGATTTTAAATCTTAAAACGTTGCTTTTTTGAAATAATACACACAGCCAATTTAAATATTTAACAATAGTTCTCGATATTTGTTTAACACTAGCTTATAAATCTGATATAATGAGAATTTATTGAGATGAAAAAACAAAGCTTTGCAAGTTCCACATTAATTTCTTATGAGAAAATGTTTGCCGTAATATTTGAATAAATGCCAGATAACGTTTCGAATGATTCCAACAGCTTTGTTAAATAAAATTAGCATTCTTAAAAAACTAAAACTCACAGCTAGTAACTTAATTCTTTTATATTCATTATAAAAAATTTAAAAAAATTTTTTTACCTTATATTCCTTCGAGAGAATTTCATCGAGATCTTCTGTTTTGTAGTTAATTATACGATCACATCCGAATTCCTGTAAGTCACAGATACGTTTTAAACATTAATGTGAAATAAAATGAACAAAAAAATACATTTAATGTAGTGTTCAATTAACTTACTCAGATTGTTAATTTGACAGATAAAGGTTAACGAGTTAAATAAAATATCTATTTTAATCGAGAGGCTTTTGAAGCAAGGGTTTCAATTTTAATCGTTATTTCTTTGATCTGAGCTTCAACATAAGGATTTACGATTAAAGGGTAATTAACTAATTTAGTTATTTTGTACGAATTATGACTCAACGTAGAAGAAAAGATGATCTACATTTTTATACTGAAGCTACTAAATTTTAGTTGTTTTACAGTTAGATGAATTTTATTCAATCCCTTCTATTAAATAATAAAGAATCCGTATATAGGTATGTATGCATTACTCGCACTGTGAAAAGTCGGCGGTACTGACAGCTTTCAAATTTTAAACAAAAATAGTCTTCCACCCACACATATACATCTCGAAGCCCGAATATGTTTTTTACTTATTTCTTTTGCATGAATTTAATGAATATTTGATTAACAAATTCAGCAACTGAAAAGTAAAAAGTGTTGCTGATGATCGAAATATTTTTTTTTAATCTCCAGCCTGCCAAACTCTTGCCATTTGGCAAAATTTAAGATATTTATCTTTTGCTTGTAATCGGTAAACTGGCCTATTTAAAAGCAATGTGTTGCCACTGCCTAAAATTACATGCTTTTATCTTTTCTCATTACATGCCAAAGTGTTGCCATTCAGAAAATCTTGAAATATGTAACTTTCAGATTTAATCTGTGTGTTACTGGTTAACAAACCAAGCTATCTGAAAGCAATAAACACAGTTCTTAAGAATATATCTTTTCTACTTTTTAAGTTGATTGATTTAAATAAAAATGCATTTAAATCACAAAATGTTTAATTATACATATTAAATACTTTTATGAAATTACAATAGCTGGGCTCATTAAAATCATTATATATATATTTTTTTTCTTTTTATAATTACTGTTTTAAGAGACTGGCATATAAAAATTAGGGAACTTAATACATATTTTGTCATAAAATTGAATGGAAACGATATACAATCTATGAAAAATAATAATCGTTCCGGTATGCTAGCAATACAACTCAGCACAAAAATAAATAAGGTTTTACATCTTATTTATATATATCTTATTATTTCTGATATATCAGAAACTGAAGTAATTTATACTTTTAAATCTGTTTTTCTGATAGTTTAAGGAGAGAAAGATTACACTTAAATGTAAATTTTACCGATGTTAATTTGGTACAATTTTTAAACCAAATTCCTTTTTTATATTTTTGGAGTGTAAATTTGGAATTTATTTCGGAGTGCTCATATTAACTGATTACTTCAAATCACTGAATTCCATAATACAGTAGATTAGAAACGAAAATTTAGAAAGATGTTAAAATCAAATTTTATATCTACTTTTAAAATTTTTTCTTTCTCTGCAGTTGAACAGGTTCCTATGACATGGCAACCAGCAGCTTTGGCCCATTGAACCTAAATAAAAGATTTTGGCATTTTATTAATGAAATGCATAGAATAATTAAATACTTATTTAAGATTTGAATTTAAGAAATCTTTATTTATCGTTGAGAAGTTTCCAAATACTGCTTTCTTCATAAATGCTAATTTTGGTAGCTTTAAAGTGTCTCGTTTAATTCAAATTAGAAATCAACTTCATTTTAAAAGGAATTCGAGAATAATAAACTTGATTTGAAAATTCTTTGCTATTACATACATGGAACATAGTTAAAATCATATAAAATTTTATGAGCAAAATCTTTCATTTCATTATAAATTACTACTGAATTTTATTTTAAATTTATTTTGTGTAAACTGCGGTTTCTTTAAAATTAAGTTAAATTTTCTGCATAAAATTCAAGGAGTTCTAAGAAAACTGTCATCAACGACCAAATAGAGTGGTACCTCGGTATACATCATTAATCTGTTCCGGATCTTTGGACGTATATCAAACTAACTTTTCCAATAAGAAATAAACGGAAATTAATTAATCCATTCATTTGAAAAATCCTATTGGGATTATTTTAACACTATTTAATACTAAATTAGAAATGCTGTAGGTGAAATATATATTGCACATAAATGTTGTTCGGCTATTCAGATAAAATGCATTTTTTCAACATTTCAAATATCTCCGATCTTCGTTTCGTAATCGATTTCACTCCTTCGCAACGTTATTCGATTTAATAATGTCTTTATTTTTCACAATCGTAGACACCATCCTACTCGGCATATGGTACGCAATAGCCAAGTTCCAGATAAATACGCCATTTTCATTACTTTTCAGTAATCTCTTTTTTTTCGAAGAAACCTAAGATCACTAGAAAATTTAATTATAAAGTGCTTTAATAGTAGCAACAGGCGTACTATTACTCATGGGCCGTCGTAGCATTTTCGAGAAAAGAGGTAAACAGGTGTAGTGAGGGCAGTTGTGATTCATCAAAGTGAGGTCGCACTCCAAGCAGACATCGCATACGAAACAAAAATTTGGCGTCTGAACAGGGCCATATATAGTTCGACCACCTCATCCGCGACCATGAGCGCAAACACATATGCGCCATTCGGACCGAATTATTCTCAAAATAGGGTGGATGAATAGGAACTTTTTTCCCCTCCATTCTCTCTTTGGGGAGAAGAGAAGACTTTCACCTCGCAACGAGTAATAACGCCCCTTTTGGACGAGTCTATGTGTTTTGAAAGAATGCCAGCCAGGGTTGCTTTTGAGATGGTCAAACTATACCAAGATGGACGTAATTCAAAGCAAACGCATACCGAGGTACCACTGTACTAATAATTTCGTGCTTATAATGCCGTTTTAAGAGGCAAATTTCTTAAAAACCTTGATTAAAAGTACAGACGCATAGACGTTGATTTTATGTTCGTTCGTATTTTTCTCTTAAAATAATCAGGGACTTCATCTGAAATTTCGTAAATCTGTCCCACTTTATTAATTTGATAATGCATCGTTGCAAAATCTGAGTAATAGAATACCTAAAATTTATATACTTCCTTGATATTAAATTTGAGTTATGTTTCCTTCTCATTTCTGTAATTATGTTAAAAATGCATTAAAATAGCATATTCCGGTCATTTAATGTTTAATATGCAAAACTTCCATAAAGATTCAACTCGCTTTAAATTATCTACCACTAAAAAAGCAAACTAAGGAAATGCGGCCTTTTATTAGTCGCTGAGGAAAAGAGAATCCTTGAACACCAGATTTATGTACATCTGTACCAGGGGCGGATAGGGCTTCCAAAAACCCCGAAAATTTCCCGAGGCGCCGATGGCTATAGGCCTACCTTGTCTCTGAAGATACCGGCACCTTTATACAAGGCGACGATTGTTCGCCAAGAGAGAAGCCACCATAAAGACGCTCGCACCAGGACAAAAGCTGCTTTTTTCAAGTTGCATTGAGATTGGTGATGGTGTCGGCACCTTTATGAAGAAAACCCCGCTATTGCCAGAATAACGTGGAAATTTCAAGGAAGGAATTGGGGACTAAATCCCCACATTCAAAAAGTGCTTTATCGTACGGTGGCGGAAAAGATTGCGCTGTACGCAGCTGCAATCTGGGCTCAACCGATGACAACAAGGAAAATAAAGCAGTTAACATCACTCCAGCGCCTTTTTATCATAAGCATTTGCAGGGCATACTGCACAACAGCCACGAGCTCTGCCCTAACTCTAGCAGGTATAGTCCCTCTACACATCCAGGCTGAGTTAGAGGTGACATATACAAAAGTTATCCACCTGAGGAAAGACGCCTCCTTCGCTGGTACTCTCTACAGTCCAGCACTTTACGAGCACCCCAGGACACCGCTGCATACACACCCAGCGCATAAAGGACTAGGGGTCCCCACCCACATCACGCAGCAGTCCAACAAGGAAATACAGCACATCAGCAGCCATGCACTCTACACTGATGGTTCTAAACATGCTGAAGGCGTTGGCAGTGCTTTTCTCCATTACAGGCAAGGCCAAGAATTAAATCATTGGAAAGGCCACCTAGGTGACAGCAATAGCGTCTTTCAGGCCGAAGTGATAGCAATTACTGCTGCTGTTGAATATCTAATAAGCCGGAAAATCTCAAAAGCTTATCTCTATACGGATAGCATGTCTGCCTTGCTAGCCCTAAGCAAGCACAACCATGCTTCCCCTTTGATCATCCACCTTCAACAACTCTTAAAAGATAACCCACAGGTACACGTGGACATGACGTGGATCAAAGCTCACGAGGGCAACACAGGTAATGAGGCAGCGGACGTACTCGCCAAAGAGGCAGCCTCAAATATCAACGCAAGCCCCATGACTGTTCCAGCGCCACCGTCCCATCTTAAAAGACTGCTCAAAGGCGCAGCAGTCCAATGGTGGCAAAGAATATGGGAACATGGAGACACAGGAAGAAGAGTGCATGGCTTTCTACCGACGGTGACAACGGACAGACTCATAGCAATTGCTCCACTTACTAACTTTGTAACTGGGCATGGTACCTTCCCGGACTACTTCAACAGACGCAGCACTATTTCTAACACGGATCGCTGTGTATGCGGTGAAGAGGGGACACCCGATCACTATATCTTCCGGTGCCCACTCACAGAACAGTACCATTTCCCGGAACCCACAAATTTACCAGTCTTCCATAAGTTTATAATTAAAAATAACGCGGCAATCAACACAGTGTGCAAAATCGTCAACACCATTAAGGCCTATGGCCAAGACCTTTGCCTCCCATTATAAAACAGTGCTATTCATAATAGTCTCACTTACTGCATTCTGCCTTAACAAACTGTGCAACATCACATGTTGCATGCTGTATACTGCAAGTGTTTCACTTGTGGGTATCGTGTACATTCTGCGCCAGGCAGATTGTAAGTACTATAATAATTTCACTTCGCACGTTTAACTGTACCAACGAATACTGTACAACTGGGCGTGTATTACTGTATTTTCTAACTCTATGAATAATGTAGTGTGTAGTGTAACTGTAGCAGTAATGTAGCGCTTAGCAATGTCTATATATGTTTTATGCTGCTTAATGTCGTATTGTGTGTACTTTGTATCATGTACTGTTATGTTTCGTATAATGTGTATTGTAATGCGTTTACTCTATGTGTATTTATTGTGTATTAGTGCAGCGTATAAATGTATTTACGTATTTATTGTATCAACTATAAATGTGCATTTCCTGTGTGTTTTATCTGTGTCTTAAGTGTGTTTTATATCTGTCTTAAATGTATTTTTGTATGTGTTTTATATATGTATCATATGTGTTTACTTATGCGTTTATGTATGTGCTAATGTATGTAATTTATGTGTTGCTAGTTTTTTTTTTCGTGTATGTGTTCATATGTGATGTATATGTACCTTTGTCAAGCAAACATCCTATGTAACCATCTGCCCTTGTATGGCCATGTCAATACTTTCAAGATCTTTACAGGCTCCCGGTGCGGCCTCCTGCGGCTCCAGGGAGCTGTTGCTTCTAAATAGGGGAGGGCGCGTGACACATGCCTGTTTGCCTATGTCATACGTCAGGCGTCCCCGTCCTCCGTCACCTGTCACCTTTATGAAGATGTAGCTATCTCGAGAACAACTCAAGGCTCGCAAATTTGAAAGAGCTGGAATTCTTGAACGTAGCACACAGGAGCTGTTTAGGGCTAGTGGTAAAGAATTCGACATCGGGTCCCGCTCGTGCAATGCAGCACTTCTCTCTGGTGCTAATATATGGCGAATGAGTAGGCAACCACATACCGAGGCCTCATGTATCACGTGATCGCTACATTGGCGACCCGGAGAAATAAACTATGTCAGACGCTCCACCCCACAACCTAACGGCGACATACATGCCAGCAAACGGAGTTTCTCAACCATCTCCAGCAGCCATCAACGGATCCAACTGCGCACGACCATTCACCGCTTATCAAACGCAACAATCAATCACATCAAAGCACTGGGCTCGCGGTCACGGCAACAAACTGAACATCTCCTCAGATCGCATCATAGATCCTTGGGAGGGGAGTGTGTAGCGATTTCGAGAACAACTCAACGCTCGCAAATTTTAAATAGTTTCAATTCTTGAACTAGCACACAGGAGCTTTTTTTGAGCTAGTGGTAAAGAATTCGACTCGTAGTAAACAGACCCAGGATCGGATCCTTTACTTGCGATGAAGCACTTCTCGCTGGTGCTAATAGATGGCAACATGAGCAGGCAACCACATACCGAGTCCTCACGCACAACGTGATCTCTGCAAGGGAACTTCACCAAGATTCTTGATAATGGTGCTCTGATGTAAAGGTATCAGCAATTCGACAAAAGTTTCTTTTTTATAGTCATAAACTGAACTTAATAATGATGCCGACTTCACAAGGGGGGTTTATACCACAGCATCCTAGGCAAACAGTAGCCCACTCGTATAACGTGCCGATATCTTTGCAATGGAGGTCTTCTCAAGACAAAAACCTTCATAAAGGTACGGCAGTTGCTTTTCCCATGTTTTAAATTGAGCTTCATAGGGGCGCAACTTTACTCTTGTCGATGAATATTCACTAAAATAAAGACCTTTACATGGGCATCCCAGCTTCTTGATGAAGGTTGCATTCTTCGTGGTGTAAAATGAATTTCATAATGGTCTCGGGCACCTTTTATGTCTTGATAAACAATGGTTAACTTGTAAAAAGTGTGAGCACCTTCATTGAAAACGGCGATTGCGCACTTAGACCTTCAAAGGAATCTCCGGGATCCTAATGAAGGCTGCATTCTTCATGACATAAACTGAAATTCCTTAAATGACGTCACCTTTATTGAATTCGATAATTATCCATTTAGATTTTCACATGGCTGTCTCGACACCTTGATGAAAGTTGCATTTTACATGGTAAAGGCGCCCTTTATAAGGGTGGCAAGCACTCCTTACGTCTTAACTTTCAAAAGGTGCCGGCAGCTTTATTGATGCCCGGAAAGAAATGTCCAGAATCCTAGTTAAGGTTGCGTTCTTCTTAATGTATACTGAACTTGACAAAGGTGCTTGCAACTCTAGCTGAGGCACCCTTTTACTTTGGCGAACAGTGGTCAACTTGTATAAAGACATCGGTACAATTATACAAATTGCCCGCGATATTCAGATCACCTCTATTCGCAAATGATCTGAATACCCTTTTTGAATCCGGAACTAAATCATTGCCGCCCATTTTAGCTTTTTACGACTGATTGCTCGCCTGTCTTCATTGGGTAGTTTTGGCCGATTCTCCTTTCCATTCCTTACGTGATTATTTTTAATGCTAAACATTAAGATGCGAGCACTGCACTGAGAATTTATCTTAACATTTGCAAAAGTCCTGGAAAACTTGTGAACTAATGGCTTCGCAATCATATGATTGGCATTTGCCACCAACATGCTTTATTATGATAAAAAAGTATACCGAATATTTTATTTAAAATTCATGCATGCAGGAAATTACTTACAAAGTTTTTTGACTTTCTTCGACATCTGGCCAATACCTATTTTATTTTATTAATTTAAAAATTAATCTTTAATGTAAAAAGAATTTTTGCTATGCCTATGCTCCAAATTCCAAAATGGCGATAGTGAGTGAACAAAGAACAGGGTATTGCGTTTTATCTTTTCTCAGTTGAAATTCTAATACAGAAACAGTTGAAATGACATAAGAAGCCTTTGAAAATACTTTGTTTTTACAATTTTTGAGAAATATAAAGTATTCAAATAAGGCACAGAATGCGTCGAAGATGAAGAAAGCTCTGATAGATCTCTCATTTCACTAATAAGCAATGCTTCGATCATGTCAGAAATTTGTTGCTTAGCGATTAAACTTCTGCATCATTTGGGTTATATCAAACAATTTTAGATTATTTGGGCCTGCAGCGCTTCCTTTTAGAACTGTCTTAAAACACATTGACCCATCCCTCTCCAAAAAAAAAAAAAAAAAAAAAAAAAAAAAAAAAAAAAAAGAAAAAAAGAAGGGTTCACTTGCTTCTTGTAGATACTCTCTAAGCGAGTCCTTTTTAAAATACATTATTACTGGTGATAAAAAATGGATCTACGGATGTGATGCATAAATAGTTCAATAATCAAATAGATGCGTTCGAAACGTGAAGCACCGAGCAGACTGCTTTCAAAATCGGCCATATATCAAAGTAATGTTAACTGGTTTCTTCAATATCTTTGCGTTGTGCATAATAAATTTCTACTAACTAGTTAAAGTGTTAGCAAAGAATATTATTTGAGTGTGTCGATGTATTGTTAGGAAACAAATTCTTAAAAAACGACTGAAATTGTGCGAGATAACTCATGGAATTTAACAACGATGATGTACATACTCATAGTGCTCTTTTTCATGAATTTTTTTTTTTTTAGAAGTTCAGAAAATACGGCTCCCCATTTGCCTAATACGATATCCATATGATTTTTTATTTCCATGGTTAAAACTGCTGTTTCATAGTCGTTTTGAGTTTATTCGTGGATTAAAATAATTCACCGTGAGTTTCGAAGAGGTATCTCGAAAAAGATTTGAAAGCATGTTTCGATAATCGAGGAAAATGTTATCATAATTGCATTGCAGTCGCTGGGAAGCGATTCAAAGGAGGATGTATTATTGACCAATAAACTGAAACTTGTATTTAGGAAATCCTTCTGATACTTTTTAAATCAAAACGGAAATTAGTTTTCAATTATCCAGAAATTGAATTCTAATTTCTCGCATTAATTTTCGCATTAATCGCATTTTCGGGTCACTTATTTTTTTACTACGAAAACATTACGCCAATTTTTCCCCCTCCCTATCCAATGACAACACCTTCAACACAATTTTAATAAATTCGTTCATAAATTGGAAAAAAAAGTGTACCCATTTATAACTTTTATGTCTAACTTTCGATAGCGTCATTTTCTCAATTTCTGTAGTTAGTGTTTCAAATATTGCAGGTCGTGAAATAATACAACATCCGGTATTCAATCGCCGCTCCAAAAAGTGCACTGCAGAAGATTTAATCATGCCGAAACATCTTCACTCTTTATATAGACGTTAATTCTTAATATGCGCTGAGAAGCATTTCTGTTGCATGAACATGCTGCACTAAAATAAAAATTATATTGAAGTAAGAAAGCATACCGCAATATGTCCAGCCCCTCCAGCAGCAGCAGTAATAAGAACAGTATCCGCTTCCGTAATGCGGGCTGCCTGAAAAATTAAACATGATTATAACCATTATCCTAACGTTTTTATGTCAACAGTCCTGTAAAAACTTTTAGAATAATTTTTTTGAAATCCATTTGTCAAGTTTTGAATTTATAACAGATCCTGTTAATAATAAAAATGCATTTAACTAACGTTTAATATAACCTATAAAATAATACATTTCACAGTAATCCTAGTTCAAAACAAGTCGATTAAGAATTCTGACATAGTATAGATAAATCTCCGCAAGTGTTGCTGAAACAATATTCAAATGGAATCAAATTTTAGTCTTTGATTTAAATATTTTACTTAACGTAGCCTTAATTAAAAAAATAGCTTTCAATTACACAAGAGCTATTAGTCATATCACGGTGTTTTTAAAAAGTACCGATATTTAATTTCTACAGAATGCTTTCAATTAATCTTCAAAATCAAATCTAGTAGAAAATGGACGTATATGGATACGTTAGAGCACAGATGGGCTACCTGCGTCAAAAAAGGATAGCTGCTTGAGGAAATTTTTAGCTGCTAGAGGATTTCAGTCTCGGTTTCGCTGGCCACAAAATACGTTGCTGGACTATTGCTAAAAACAGATACTAACACCATAGCAATGACAAAATGAAAAGAAGCAAAATATGGAAAATTAGAATAAGTGCAGGATACAGTAAGAAGAGGTGCGCGTACGCAAAATTTCATTTTCTCTCTTGTTCTTCACATGATAAAACTGATAAAAGATTTAAAGGATTTGGCAATGCATACGGCCAGTTGTAGCAGGTGAAAGTTTTACGGGAAAGATTTAAATGAAGATCTTGAAAGTTTCCGTGTACCTTCCCGACGTCACTTAGGAGATCTTATGCGTAGCTGTATCACTGGAAATATCGAAGAACGGAAAAAATAACCCATGTTACCTGGGAGTTCGACATCGCCCACACCGTTATTTTACGGTTGTAGAAACATTTAAAACAACCGAAACTTGTAGCCAGCATTATAGGGGAAGTCGTGTTAGATGTACGATGCCTGCAGGAGACAGGTTCATTGCATTATCGGAAAGAAAATGTCGCACTAAAGCTCAGCAGTTGTGGCGAATGAATTTTTGTGTTGCCACAGGACAACGGATCTCCGTAAAAGCTGTAGGCAGGCTGTTGGGGGAAAGAGGTCTATACATTCGCACACCTAATGTGTGTGTCCTCTTGTCCAAACAGCACCGTACCACCCGTTTGCAAAGGTGTCGCTAGAATTGCATGGACTGAAAACAATTGGGACCACTCTCGGATGCTAGTTGGTTCAGTCTGCCATCGGTCACGGGACTGTAGACGTCAACTGATATGCAGTGATAGTGCTTATCGTCCCAAACATGTCCAAGAAAGGAACCTATATCAGATATGTAGTATCATGGTATGAGTCGCCATCATGATCAA
This sequence comes from Stegodyphus mimosarum, assembly GCA_000611955.2. Taxonomy (NCBI): domain Eukaryota; kingdom Metazoa; phylum Arthropoda; class Arachnida; order Araneae; family Eresidae; genus Stegodyphus; species Stegodyphus mimosarum. The sequence continues at coordinate 804,663 of KK113780.1, forward strand.
TAGCCGCATGCCCCTACATGTGATTGCAGATGGGATTATGACCGCCCAATGATATATTGATGAAATTCTACTGAGTCATATTCACCTTCCCTGTGCTGCTCTTGGTGATAAATTCTTTTCATGGACGACAACGCACCATGTCATCAAACACTCGCTATTTAGGATTTTCTAGACTCCGTTCATAACAGGACTGTATCTTCGTTCAAAACTGTCGAGAATATTATATGTCTCGTATGGTCATCAAGTCCTTCAGATCTAAGCAAAATATTTGGTAAGCTCTGGCAAGGTGACTTGTTGGTCAAAAATATCTTGTAATGAACGAGAACATCCTCATCCGGCCTCTAAGAGAGGAATGAGATAAATTGCCTCAGCAGCTGCTGTATAAAATTTTGCAAAGCATGACACGACATGTGTGAAGTAGCATCGCACTCCATGGTAGACATATCCTGAGCTGATATGTTCTCAAAGAGACTTACTATAATTCATATGCATGTTTCTGTTTCTCCATACACGGCATCAAAAGAACACTTTTTTTTACTTTTGGATGTCTCAAAATCTTTATTTTTCTTAACAATAAATATCCTTTATTCTAATGTCCGAACAGTATGGCAATAATATTTTATCCTCCTATATAAAGTTACATTGCAGTTTGAGAGTCTTTCTTAGCAATGATCTAGCAGCGCAAAATTAATAACATTCTTCCTCCAAAAAATCGCCAAACATCTAAGATCTGTCTAGCCCCATGTTAGTGTGTATTAATTATAAAGACCTTTTGAAAAGGTCTTCGAGCTTCTCGAAAAGTCTCGGACAAAGTTCAAGACATTATAATTACACTACCCGTATCTGCATGGAAGACATGCATCCGGTGCGTCGTTTCCAATATGATGCCTCTTCATACAAGTATTCTACTTTCACCAAAGTGGTCAATTTCCCATATGTTAGAATATGATAGCTGATTCTAGATTATTCTCAGACGAAGATCATCGTGAATCATTCTATGTCTTGAAGCTCATGACTAAAGACGAGATGGCCTCATCTTTCGGTGCCAAGAGTAGTGTACTTAAATTTCACGATAGATAGACTCTGTTCTGCGTTCTTTTGAAATGGGTGGATGTAGATACTAGTCGCAGGATGTAAACGGCTTGCTTTATTAAGAGTCTGTGCACAGCATGCTTGGAAACTGTTGTTCCGGATAGTCCCAAGAGACAGCAAGTAGGTATTGCGAGAATTTTCTTTCTTTTAGATTGATTCATGCGGTTTTAGTACATAGCCAAAAAGCGGTCTCTTTCCTTGATTTGAATGGGATGAAAGCGTGCCCCTATCTCTTCCTATCAACTGGCGCCGAGAATTAATCGTTTGTGAAATTGAAACGATTCATCGGTAAAGAAGACGTGACTCAGTCTATGTGTTCTCTACATATAGACTGAGTTAATGCAGGGTGAATTTTTTGCAAACGCTGGAATTTGATTGCTGTCAATGGCATGCAGCGCTCATGATGGCAGACGAATAGGCCACCTTTTTGAAGTCGCCTGGACATAGTAAACTGAGGCACCTGTCCTCCGGTTGCAGTGCGCAGCTGCTGAGCAGTGTTGCCCGCTGTCTGGTTTCGCCCTTTTCGCCTGCGAGGCGACAAATCTTCCATGAATTACCGTTGTTTTCCTTAGCCTAACACCACCAACTTTTACAATGCCAATCTCTTGGATGGCAGACTTCAAACTATGCCCTTATTTAAGCTTGCCAATCATTTTGCCATGTGTAAAGGCGTTCTGATTTTTTGTAGCCATAATGCACGTACAATCTTACTTTCAGCTGCAGAATATTGCCTGGAAACGCGCCTTCCTTTCTTCTTTTTTAATTGCATTGCGCGTGCTGACTGCTCGCATTTTGCGTGCCATCAGGTACACTGTGATATTATGGTGTTACATTTGCATATACGTCACTTTTTTACCGAGTTGGTTTTTCATTGTAGCGATTGCGAAATGCTATTTTCAACAATTTCATGATTGGATGTTGAAAAATGAATTTATTGCTTGAGTTTCACACACTAGTGTATTAATATATACTAAAGGTATTTGAAGACATTTAGATTTGGTTTACAAAGGACACTAACCCGTCTATTATAATTCTATACTATATCAAAGATGATTTCCCTATTTGCAACAAACTGAGCTATACAAAAGGACGTTCTTTTTACAGAGTGAATAAATGCATTCTAGTGATAGTGACAAAGAAAACCGAGCATGTGTGAGCTCGTGAAACAAATGAACTAAACAACTATCACGTTGAATATAAATTTTAAGAGAACCATACAACATTTAAAATTTTTAATTCCACTTTAGCAAATTAATTACACTTTAGCAAATAAATACTGGAAACAAAAATTTGAAATATTGCTTTTATTCCTTTTGGGATTAAAATAAGGCAACGAAAGCATGTGTTATATTTTCTTGCAAAGGCGAACATGTCATTTAAGAAATAATTATTACTTAAGCATTTATAAGGAACTCGTGTATTGTTGAAATAATGAAACCGGTGAATGAAATTAGCGAAACTGAAAAATCTATATATTTTAAAAGAAGCAAGTTTAAGTTTTCAAAGGTCTTTCCAAAAGTAGGCCCATCAAAAGCTGAGTAGTAAAGTCGATGAACACTGGTAGTATTCACGAGATTCGACCACGGTTCGAATACCGGACAACAAGTTGACTGCATAGGAGTTTTCGGGGTTATAGGTGTATTGTTAAGGATCGACTCCCTGTCAGTGACTACCCTATATTACATACCAAGTCGGAGTCTGGAAATGCTCACGGAAATTTTCTCAGGCCTGTCAACATTATCACCCGCAAACAATCAGGGGGCTTTCGCCATTAGAGACGTTCAGAAAATTTCGGGCAAATAAGAATGTAGAAAAGTCTTCCTCACATGTCCAGAAAATCTTGAACAATAAACGGTGAATATAGTTTCAGAGAGGGAGTTAGTTGGTTAGTGTAAAAGACAGAATCTTCTCTCTTGTGTTTTCAGCTCTGCCAAGGGCACATTTTTTCTGTTCGCTCTGTCAAAAGCATACTTATCTCTCTGCGAAGAGATCCAATCACCGGTACCCGGACTTTTCGTACCTAATTTGACAGCAACATGCTCAGAACGGCCAGAACAAGCAACAAGACTGACTTCCACACAAAATTCACCCTGCATTAATCAATTAACCTAACTTTTCCAAAAGAAAAAGACCTTGACAGTAGCCGATTGGTTAGGTTATTTGAATACAATAAAGCACATAAGAATTATCTGCCTGAGGGGAGAGATATATTCGAGGAAGACTTTCTAAAGGAAATGCAATCGTATTCACTTTATACATGGGGAAAACTCATCAGTCAGCCCGTTCAGCTGGGGACCAACCCAGAAAAAAATGCCAGCAGTCTTAACCACTCAGCCACAGGTGAAGCTCATATTTGTGTGAATTCAGCTTCACAAATTAGTGTAAACAGCAGCAATGAGCAATTCTGTTCAGAAAATACAATATTAACTGCAAATTTATACGGGAACAAAAATACGAAACTTCAGCTACTCTAAATCTTGGACACGAATTTACGCTACTTGTGGGTCAAGCGGATGATATGTTGCGAAGAAAATAACTTAATTTAACTTTTCATTATTTTAAAGTTGAGATTTATTAAATTAAAAAAAATAATAACGGTTTACTTTGTCCAAACCAACTGAAGCCGTGAGCCCGCTAACTAAAAGGACTACGTAGTCAGGTTTAGCTTCTGGTATGGGAAATACTCCAGCGGCTGGTACGCACTGAAAAATAAAGCATAAACGGAATTATTTCATGCTCTCAAAAATAATCTCAGTAAAGAATTACATAATAGAGTGAAGTAATGAAAAGATATGATCTTAATATTAAAGGTCTGCTGAATAATACAAACTTTATACACATTAAATAAAAGTAAAACCGAAAATCTATTAATAGTATTACTAGTAAATGCTGATAAACATAAGTGCAGTTCTTTCCTTTATTAAACAAACGCTCATTCAGGCGAAGCATTTAAAAAACACAACATTCATGGTAAAGCAGCAGGCAAACAATGTAACAAAAATCGCGTTTATTATATTAACTTGGATCTTGCAGCCAGTACAAGATTTATTCTGAACTTGAATCTCGCAGCCAATTTAAGATTATATTTTTGTATGACTTGAGTAGGTTATTTCCATTCAAATTTACTCTCTTGAATTCTTTTATTTGCCGCAAAAATATGCACGTGTACATGTAAATATATGTATACAGAGAGAGTTAAAAAAATAAAAGAAATAGAAATGTTAAATACAGAAATCAAAGAATTTATAAACGTTTACTGTACCTTCATTCAAATGGAAATCTTAGTATGTAGTGAAGGAGTTACACTTAAAGTTAAATCCATCTCCTTAATAACGGTAACCAATAAATTTTGTTTAACGGATTACGACAAAAAGTTTCTAGGTTTCGGTAACCAGTACAACGAATTTTATCTGAATAATAAGTTTGTATTACAATTTCAGGCGCAAAACTTTAAAAGGTTATCCGCACCAAACCAGAGGTGGAAGCGAAGATTAAAAAGTATGTTAAAAAACTGCGTGCGTGCAGTTACAATATAGTTTAGGGTGGATAAAAATAACAATCAGATTAGAGTTTATGGTAAAAGCTTTCAAAAACTGGGATAATTTATAATGAGGATATTTTCTTATGAAGTTTCAAATCCAGTTTGAAACAACTAAAATGTTTTAGACGAAAATTTTTTTATGGCAGTCCAGCAGAATATGACGAATTGTCAAAACTGCATTGCAATTATGCAAAGTGGATGCCTCTCGCCTCTCACCCAAGATTCAGGTGACAGTGACACCAATTATCAAACGAGTTTAAGAGTACTTCTTCCCTTCTGTTTAGCCAGCACTCAATAGTGCGTTTAACATTTCTCAGCTTACTATTTGCTTGATCATCCCAATGCATTTGCCATTTATTGAGAATTTTACAGTTGATCAACGCCCTGATATCTGCAAGTGGTATCTAAAGGTTATACACTGCTGGCCACCGTAAATGCAACACCCTGAAAGAAGCATGCAAATAACATGAAATTTACAACATACATATCGGAGGTGAGATATGCAAATGATTAGAATTTCAGCGCAGACGCACATCACCCGCGCCGGTGGCGCCACTTCAAAGCGCTATTTAAGGCTTGGAGTTTTCGACGATTTCAAGTTCGGCAATTGTGTTTTTCTTGTTGTTTTTCATAAAAACATCAATTATGACTCCTAGTAAACAGCGATTATCGTTTGATCAAGTATCTGAGTACGACAGAGGAAGGATCGTGGCCTACCGAGACTGTGGATTATGTTTAAAAAAAATCGGTAGTGTTGTTGGACGAAACAAACAAGTGTAATGCGGATATGTGACCGTTGGATGCAGGAGAGTATGACGGACCAACGTGTTCGATCGCATCCACCTCAGCGCACCACTTCACGTGATGACAGGAACATTGTGCGCATGGCAGTGACGGATCGCTCAGTCACATCACGAACCATAGCACAGCACATTGAGTCTATAAGGCATCATCCAGGGTCTGCGCGTACCATTCGACGTCTTTTACGTCTGGAAACACCGTGGAGAGAGGATGCTGAGCAGCTGCATTATGCACCGGGTATTATGGTATGGAGCGGTATTGGATATCACTCTTGCACTCCTCTAGTACGCATTGCCGGTACTTTAAACAGCCAGCGCTACATCTCCGAGGTGTTGGAGCCAGTTGTCCTTCTTTACCTTCAGGGCTTCCCCACAGCCACATTTCAACAGGATAATGGGCAACCACACGTGGCACGCATTGTCCAAGGGTTCTTCGACAATCGCCGGATTGAATTGCTTGCCTGGCCGGCTCTCTCTCCGGATCCTTCGCCGACAGAAAACATGTGGTCCATGGTTGCTGAACGATTGACCCAGATTACATCCCAAGCTGCCACACCAGATCAACTTTGGCAACGTGTGGAAGCTGCTTGGTCTGCTGTACCCTAAGAACACATCCAAAGTCTCTTTGAATCAATGCCGAGGTGTATGGCAGCGGTGATATCCAACAATGTTGGCTACTCTGGCTACTGATTCTGGAAGGAACCACACTTCACAAAAGTCTATAAATTTAATCATTTGATACTTGGTCAACATGTTATCTATTAAATTTTCTTAGTGTTGGTAATCCTTCTTGGTGTTGCAATTTGGGTGGCCAGCAGTGTATATTATAGTAGCAGCCTTAGCTGTAATATCCTTTATTTCATTCCCTTTTATGCCAGAATACCAAGGGATCCAAGAAATCTGATATCCCAAATTAGATTCTGATTAAGCTTCAGAGTTCAAATAATCATGGGATATGAACTATAAATAGGTCTTTCAATAGGCGTTAAGGCACTCAAAGAATCTGTATAGATAATAAAATTCCTCCAATTTGTTTCAAGAGGAAAATTGAAGCTTGATAAACAGAGTATAGTTAAGAAATGAAAACCAAACAGGCTGGATGTAACCGAAAACCAACAATTGCATTTTCCACTACAAAAGCTGCACTAACATGATCACGGGATTTTGACCCCACTGTATAATTTCTATATTTAAGCCTATGTTCCACAAAGGTCTCCTTATAAAAGATATCGCTGGAGTCAGATTTATTTCAGTATTGGAACGTATAAGAAGCTGAATTTTCCAGTCCTCCCAAGTGCGGGATGTCAGAGAAATTCTCCAGTTGTGTATTGATCTTAGACATATTATACTAATGTAGCAAGTCATTACTCTTTGATCAAATGATGGTATACACGATTGACCTGCCTGATACAAATAAGAACATGAATCATTGAGTGAATACAAACGGACCATATTCTTGATTTACGACATGATTTTAAAATAGTGCTTGAGACAAAGATGTTCACGTCTTAAATGCAGGGAAATCTCGTTGCATTCCATGTACAGGTTTTCCACTGGCGATGCTCTAAATGCACCGGTGAAGATCCAAAGTGCTTTGTGATGAATAGGATTAAATTTGACCAGTACAGAAGGCCTTCACGACTCGTGATCAAGTTTTGAGCAGATAAGAGGTTTGTGCATAAGAAACTCTGAGCTGCTATCGGCTCCTCAGAAGGTATTTGACAAGGTTTTTAAAATATTTATAATTTTTAAACATTTCGTTGTTTAGAGAGATGATTATACAGAAAAAAGTAAGCATATGGTCGAATAGCACTCCTAGGAATTTCGTCTCCTTTTCTACAGGTATCAGTTCATTCTGCAAATAAAGTTCGGGATCTGGATGAGGAATCTTCCTGCAACAAAAGTGCACACACAGTCTTTTGGGGAGGAAACTATTCTTCTTCGACAATTTATTATTCTATTCAAAGATGTTTGTAATTCTCTGTCGACATATTTCAGGTCTGCCACCTGACATCTAATTTGCAGATCGTCAACGTAAAGAATTTCATGGACTGCTGGAGGGATCTGTTTTAAGATAGAGTTAATCTTTAAGCTAAAGAGAGTAACAGAGTGACATTTAGTACACTACCTTGCGGCACACCCTTTTCTTGACTAAACACATCAGAGAATACATTTATCCCCAAGCCACTGACATGAAGGACAAGTGCCCACCTGATCGATATTAGCGGCGAGAGCTAAGTGCCTCCAGTTTGGGCTGAAGCAGAGGCCAAAGCAGTGTGTTGGGGACCACACCTCTCAAATACCAAGTTCTTCCTTCTCAGCCGTACGTGCCGACAAGCGCAGACAGTAATCTCACCATAGTGAAACAGAAATTGTATCGCACAGTGTAACAGCACCATACAGTGAGCCCCATCAAATCATAAGGCAGAAATATAGAGAGAAGTGAAACAGAAGAGAATAGGAAAAGTAGAAAGGCCACTGGGGCTCCAGGATTATGACACCTGATCACCAAGAAAGTAATCCCCTGAAGGGTCTTCTTCAGCTAACTTTAGCTGGGCATATTGTAACGGCATGCCTAGATTGGCTTTACCAGGAGCTAGGTTCGCGACATTATTCGGCCATTCCGCCTAGTGACCTTCCTCATTCCAGTGAGACAACATAACAGGACTTGGGAGGCGCCGAATTAATAGAGGCGAAGATTTCGAACCGGTTTTTGCAGATAATCTACAGTCAGTTTCATATTCACAAAAAATAGAAAATCAATTTTTAACTCGTGATTTTCTAAATTTCTAAACTGGATAAAACTGAAATAGTTAAACTGACCGATATTTGTAATCGCCCTAAATTTATTCGCAGTTTCAAAATTAAAGTGCGTCCACACGACAACGCTAGCGACGTAAATGATGCAACGAAACGCACGTCGCCTTTGAAAAGTTGTCTAAACGAGGACGCGAGCGAAGTCTGCGTTTAGCCAATAGAATTATTGAAGAGAAAAAAATAATGTGATACTTATAGATGGTTGAAAGTTTTAAGTGTTTCATCTTCTGTTTCGTAGTCTAGTCAAAGAATATCGCACTCGGTTTGCTTTATAGCAAAATTTTGTTTATTAAGCAATTTAAGAATTCGGACAGTAAGATTAAACAGTTATTATAAGCACAAATCAGTTTTTATGAAAATTAAGATATATGAAATTGTTTGGGTTGTTAATATTTATTAAACTGTAAAAAAATTAAATTTATAAAATAGTATATAAAGAGAATTAAATTACTTGAAACACCATTCACAGTATAATACAATAAACTTTATATTTTTTAATCCCTTGGCTTGTTTGTTGATGTGTGGTATGGGAGTATGTTTAAGGAAATCTGTGTAATAAAGTAAAGTGTTCTATAATTTGATTATTCTACATGTATTTTATTGAACAAATAAATTAGAAGGAAAAAGTTCATCTAACAAATTTCGAAAGCTATGCCCTTTTTAAATATTTTTAGCACAATGTGACGTTAGCCTAAATGCTTTCAAAACGTGTGTGTGCCTGTAAATGGGGAAAAAACCATTTGGGAGTAATATAAAATCTGAAAGCTTTCAGATTTTCTTTTTATTATTTCTTATTTTTATTTATTTTTGAATTAAAGAAATAATTTTTGCAAGAGATGCGTACAGTTTATCGTAACATAACGGGTTAATGATTTCTATTTACAGTGCACACTTTTAAACTAAATTGGAAACAATAATAATAGATAAAATAAGCTATGAAAACAATAATAATAAATAGAAAACGTAAAAATAAAATGATTCATGATTAAATATAAGAAATACGTTTCAAAATGAGGAAAAGCTAGCTTGAATTTACAATGGCTACGGGAGTGTTTCGAACTCGCACCCTTTCTTTTCGCAGTCCAGCGCCTTGACCACTCAGCTATCTGTGATATCAAGCTCTATGAAAAATAATGTGTCAACTTGAAGTCACGGCAAAGACAATTGATATTCAATAAATGAGTGCCGCATGTTATAACTGTCTTAAAATGTTTCGTAACTGTATTTTATTGAATACTCTTTCACAGTCAACTGCTTTATTTTAAAATTTTCTTTTCCTTTCTTATTTTCGTTGAAGTTAGTATTTGGTTGTATTTAATATTGGGATACTTATAGAACTTCTTATTACACATGAAATAACTAACATTTGTAATAGTTAAGGAGAATTTTGTAAGGCATAAAATTTGATTTCGTAGAAGTTGTAATTTATTTAGGTTCCTATTATTTACGGTGTTACATACAGGTGAAGCATATCGATATACTATTCGGATTATTGCTTTATACAGTTTTTCCCCTTAATGAGAATATGAAATTTATACCAATCTATATGGTTTGAGAGAATTGACGATGCTGTAAACAATGCTGATTATTTTATTCCTACGGACAGTTGCAATCCCTTTGAAAAAAATTCATCGCTGTATGGTTCCGACGCCATATTGAAAAGTGTAAACAAGAAGTTTTTTCCGACTATGGCGCGTGATAAGGACTCAGTCAACTATTGGCTGTTCGTTCTCGTCGCGGACGAAAAAACTGAACATGAGCGGAACTCAGTTTTACGTCGTCTGCGTGATGCGAATTTACGCCGGTGAAAAGAAAATAACGGCAACTACGTCGGGAGGGTAAACAGCGCTAGTCATTCTTACTTTTCCTGAGTTTTCGTAAATGGGAAATTATTTTTGGATATCTTGTCGTTTTTTGTAAAAGTGAAATGAGGTAAAATGATTATCTGAAATACGGAGTTAACTGCTTCAAAGACTAAAGTGAAATTTCTTTTGATTTTAGTATAGTAATGTTAATATTTGTTAAAAGCACATTGGTATGGCTTCATGTAATTTGAACTGCATGCTGTGATAGGTGCATTCGACAACTACTCAGTAAATGCAAAAATACGTATCATAATTATCAATACGTATATTACTATTATATTATATTTACTCGCATATTTCTCCCTCCTCACTTAATTTCCTTCCTAGTTTCTTCAAGTGGGCGATTTAGAACTTCCGGATTTATAGAACATTTCGAACCAATATAAAATACATGCATAGTTAGTAAAATATATTTTATAAATAAAAAGAATGCTATTGAAGTTAAAAATTTAAACGATTTTTATGAAATACAGAATACAGTTACATTACTTCATCTATTTGTATATGTTTTCAATGTGTTAAAATGCTCTCTGAAAAAAGTGTACGCCGCTTTGTTTTTCCCTTTTGATTTCCAGAAAGTAAAATTAGTAGGAAAAGGGGGCAATGACGTCATCGGGCTTTTCTTAAGTTGACAGCGATTTGATGCGGACGAAAACTCCTGGGTGAAATAAAGACAGGTGTTTCTTTCTTTTTAAAAACTTTATGTTGACGGACGTAGTAAACATCTCGAGAATAACAGTTTTTACAACCTAATAATACCTGCAAAAAATAACTTGCAAATAATACCTGTAACCTCATAATACCTGCATATGTAGAAACGTCTGGACACTAGAAAGTCTATATTCAATCTCACTACGTTATGTTTCTTGTTCTTTAAAAAGTAAACAAACACCAGGGAAGTCAAATCCAAAATCCATTTGGAACTTCTCTTTCCGTTCATTAGTTTGATTGTCCGGAAGATCCCCCTTCCGCCAGGAGTTGACCGAAGAGCTTACCTCTTTCTCATGAGACTAGAAGCCCTTTAATTTAAACTCATGCTGTAATAGTGCAGAAGATAGGCATACAAATACCGTATATTATGAAAGACCATTTTATGGGCAAGGCGTAGCCTTTTACCTAATTTTGCTAAAAGTTATAGCTTTTCTTTATATTAAAGAATAGGCATTTTAAAACACTTTATCTTGGTTTCAGGAAAAAATACTCCCCATTTTTTGACCATCTTAGTTCTAAGTAACAGAATAAGTTTTTAGAGTATAGTTATTGACAATACTCCAAAATATTGGCAAAATACTGCTGCAAACAAAATCCCTTCCACCTAATAAAAGATTAAATATTTTAAAATTAAATTAATAATTTTGGATTCATAAATGTCAGCTTGCAAATCTCCAGCTCTGTTATTAACTAGTGAAAAATCTATATGTATATGTGTATGTTCCTAGCATTCTGAAAAATAGGTAAAACCTAGAGCCAAAAACGTTTGAACACATATAGTCTTATCAGAATATACGCACGTCGAAACCAGAATTTTAAATTCGAATTTTCTCATTGATTTCATATTTTTTTACGAATTTAATGAATTTTTTATTTACAAACGCAATGATTTGAAAGCGAGCAAGGGCAATATAGCTCGAAATGAAACATTTTTATCTCCAGCGCACCAAACTGTTGCCACTTGGCAAAATGTCAGATATTTATCTTAATATAATCATCAAATTCGATTATTTAAAAAGCAATCTGTTTGCCATGTTCCACTGGTACGTGACTTTGAACTTCTACTCACCAGTGAGTTACCGTTGACTTCAGCGTAAGATATTTAACTTTCAGATTTAATCTATTTTATTGATTAACAAACTTAGCGATTTAAAAGCAATCAACACAGTTCTCATTACTTTTTTATGCATTTTAATCGGATTTAAATAAAAAATTTAAATGATGCGATATCTAATCAGAAATATATATATTTTAAAAATTACCCTTAAAAAATCATCATCTATTTTCCCTTCCTTTTACAATTACTTTAGGCAACTAACAGTAAAAAAAAATCTTAGTTTAATATATATATTTTTAGCTGAATTTAATAGCCTCGCTTATGTTAAGCTAGCGAATTTGCAGCACTTTCTTTAAAATTTGACCAATATAGTGGAAACATTTATTCATACTTGTTACAACAATGCATAAATAAAGTAAAATATTTAATGTAAAAAAATTCCTCTAAATGAAGAAATTCGTTTGGCAGATGCTTGGAGGGAGGCTTAGAGGTCACCATTATACCAGTTAAATGTTAGTCTGTCTTTTGATCTAGCGTTGTTTTCCTTCAAAGAGCAATGGCGGACTTCTTAATGTTTTATTGATGTTTATAAACTTTTTAGTGATGTAAGTAGATAGCTCTTATTTTTCATATGCAACTATACATTTGATATTGATAGTTAATTTCATACATTATTAATTTAAGTAATTACTTTCATTAAAAAAATCTAACTTACAAGATACTCAGCATACGCTCCAAGCTTTGAAGACATATATGCGACATTTTGTCCAATTTTAAAATTTTCAACTTCTTCTCCCACTTCGACAACTTCTCCAACGCCCTGGATAAATATAAAAGTATTAAGTAAAAAAATAAAAAAATAAATTAATAAAATAAAATCATAAATACAAATGAAACATATTATAGAACATAAGGTAAAATCTGTCATTTGTGTGTACAAAAGAATTTAAAAAAATCTGCAATTAAATCAAGGAACATTTACCGCTATATGCGCAACAAGTTCTGCATTATTCAAATACAAATGCTCTATTTCTTAAATTATGTTTTAATTATAGCTCTGTTTCTTCAAATACTCTTAGACGTATATCCATACAAAAGGTACTTAATTTACTTAAAAATATTCCCTAACTTCGCATACTAACTCCAAGACTTACAGATAACCATTCGAAGGATTAAATTCTAATACTGGGTTTGCTGAAAAATGAAGTGGGAGTTGAATGAAAGTCTGGTTTCTATTGGTTGCGGAGGAAAGGTATGTCATGTGATGTTACATGTGCGCAATATTAGGTATGTCATGGTGTCAGGACTGAGTGTTCGGTCCATATTCTTGGAAAACATCTTCGTGAACGTAACTGAGTCCTGATCTTGAACAGGGAGCTGAATGCAGCTATGTTCTGTGGTAGAATACTGTGATTAAGTGGTCGAAGAACTACACTTCAGAGGGATTTAAAATCCTCTTTTATTAAACCACAATTATGTACAGCCACTTCCCAACTCGGGAGGGATACAGAAAATAAAGACCGCACTTGGGTCTAAAATGAACAATCAAAGTAATTTAAACTAAAGCTAATTAGAAAGTAAATCGTCGTCGCTCACAGAGCTATGAACGCGAGGTTGGCCTCTAAACTAAATGGTACGTAGCAAGATTTAACTAATACTGACGCACTTGGAATTACTTCAATAAGCAATCACGTAACAGCGCTACGGCTTAGAATTTAAATACTAGCTAATCAGGCGAACGTCGAATAGAGTAACAGTGATCTGAGACTA
>KK113780.1:818345-861061 GCA_000611955.2 Stegodyphus mimosarum
TCCACTTCAAATTAGCATAAAGCTGAAACTCGCGCTTATTCTAACGGGAAGTTGAAATGAGAAGAGATAGAAAAAGTTAAATTAAAATAAAACTTTGTTAGTTTAACTAAAACCTTACAATGTGATGTTACGTGTGCGCAGTATTTATTTTATTCAAAGAGCACTAAACATTGAATACTGTCGTCATCAAGCCAATCATGAAACCCAGTGTAAGTTACTGTACCTTTACAAGTTCCCCTGATTGGGAGGGGAAAGAAAAGGAAAAATTTTGAAGCGGCTGCAATAAAAGCAAAAAAACTTCGGTGAAAGAACAACTAACGAAAAATCCACTCTAAGTTGGCTTGCAACGTGTCGCTAAGGAAAACTGAGATTACAGATCGAAACTCCTTGGCCATTGTTCCTCCTTCATTAACTGGTGTGAGTTTACGAATTTAATCTAATTAGATCCCGTGGCAAACTGTGCAAGAGATCGTACATATATTAATTTACATTTTTCAACAGTTTCACAGCACTTGAAAATAACAGAAAAGCATGGAAGTTTCTTTAAATGGGTGCCTGACGATCTCATTGATGAAACTACAACACGACGGTTGGAAGTGTGTTCTATTCTCTTAAAAAGCTTTAAAATAATGGATTTTGCAAGGAAATGTGTCTGCGGATAAGAAGTGCGTATTTTATGACAATGATACGCGTCCATCGCAGACGTAAGACAGACTCCAGGATGGACTTCAAAGGCGCCTCTGTATCCATAGATCTTATTTATTGTACAGTGGTCTTCTACTGGTATTATTCACTACCCATTAGATTTCAAGTAGAAAATTAAATGCAAATTTGATTTTTTTTCCTTTCCGTTCTCTCCTTCCGTTTCTTTATTGAGTAAAACTTAATATTTGGTTCAAAATATTTTTATTTTGTTAAAACAAATGTCGGTCTGGCAAAAGTTTTCAGATCATGCATTAGGCATGCATTCATCACGAAAATTTTTGCAATTAGCGTTTGAAACCAGACATAGAGTCCTATTGTTTCAGGATAACGTCCAATCACTACGGCAATGTCAATCATATATGCGAACAGGTGAGAACAGGCATGGACACTCAGGCGGCTTAGGCTAAATTGAGTTGTTCGTGTCCCACAACTATTTAGAGCAACATTCCGCGAGACGGAAAAGACCGCATCCTTCATAGCCATTGACATTAATAATTAACAAATTCAAATAGATATTAAGCATAATGAAAGTAATTAAAAGTAATCTTTTTATAATTTATAGTTAATTATTGCCAGATATTAAATAGATATAGACATTCAACCATACATAATACAGTATTTACAATAAAAACAAATCCAACGCGTAATACAAATTATACGAAATAGCAGTGTTAACCATACCGCAAACCAACAATTTAGAATACAAAATTGTACTTGATCATGCATATTCTTCTGATATTTCTCTGATGGATTACCATTTTTTTCTGGCCACATGAGTCATTTTTCTCTGCTGTCCAAGAAATACTTTTTCAACGACTCGTCGATTTGTAAAGCAGTGTAAAAATTCATCTCTTTCAGAGATAGTGACTGATACAAGCATTACAAAGATGAAGGTAGGAAAGAGGTAGGTATTTTTACCTGGATGGGTCTAAATGACCTTGCCACATACTGGCTACATTGCATTGGCGCTGCTGAAGATTACTCTTAATTAAACAAATATTCTCTTTATATTCTTTGTCATTCGTCCTTAAAATAGTCATTTCATTTGCAACAATCCAATATTTTCAGTTTTCTTTTCCCACTAAAGTTTCTAGGTAATCCTATCAATATTGATCAATCTCCCTACATGCGACAAGTAGATTTAGCACTTCATTGTGTTTACCTCCCTAGTAGAAGTTCCTTGTAATACTTCTGAAAACATATTCCAGCTTATCTAATAATCAGACACCCTAATTTTTTACTGCCTTTTTAGCCAAGAATGTCAAGAAATTACCAAGCTAAAAGAGGAAATAAACTTACTAACACTAACGTAAAGAGAAGCAACAATGTGTTTTTCAAGTAAGATGCGAGAAAAAGAAAATTAATATAAGAGCAAATGACTCAGACTCCTTATCTCTTAATGTAATGAGGCACTTTTTCTATTCCCTGTTATATTTGCAAAAAAAGAGTGCTTTCATAATTTTCATCAAAATTTCTCTCTCTCCATATATATGTATATATACGTATATTTACGAGTAAATAATACGCCCTTCATGTAAAGTTCCTTAAATTTCTCCAGTGCAGTACTATACCTCTAGCGTGAATTAATTGAACTTACGCTAAATATTTCTTTCCCGGCTCTTTCAACTGACATTATTTCGTATGTATGAAGAGAAATGTTACGATATGGGATAAAAGAAAAGTAATCTTTTGCTTCTTTGCTCTATATTTTTAATGTTTAGTAACATTTTCTAAAGATCAAGGCAGATGGGAATATATGACTTCCATTATAGAAAACTAAAATTTCACAGATATATGGAAATTTATCTAAAGACTATGCAGTATGAATTAAAAATTTTTACTTAACTATTAAGAAGATAAGAACAAGTTGATATATAGAAATTATTTAATATTTATTATAGTAATGAATTCACTGTTATAGTTTATCCAGTAAAACACAGTGTTGGGAATATCAAAAAAGTGATTTATTATTGCTATTAGAAAGGAATTTGATTTTATCAAACGTTTTGATTAGCAACCATAATTTAAATCTGAAGATTTGTGTGTATTAGTCTTAATTTCATTTTGATAAATTAAATACAGATGGGAAAATAAAAATTCTTAAAAAAATCTTGTCATGATAGTTTATCAAGCTCCTAAAACTTGCAGTATGAAAAGTATTAGATAAACATTTGCACAGAAATAAAAACTGCTGGCTGCAGAAGAATTGGCTAAAGTAAATACCGTGCTTAAATGTGAGAAGAGAAAGAAGTACACTTAAATTTTCACTTTGCAATTAAATAAAATACATCGGCGTGAAACAAGAGTAACATATTTGGTGTTACTGGTGTATATGTGTTTCTGGTAAGTTTCGAAATTTGGCACTGTATGCAACACTTGAGTTTCGGATACCATCAGTAATGCATACATTGAATGACTTCACAAGACTCGAAAATATACTTACGGATTTGCAAAAGCTGAATCGAAGATGAGAAATATTTTATAAGTTTCAGCTAACTTATTAAATATTGAAGATACAAGCAATTCATTGAAACCGTTGACGTTTGTAATTACAGTAGATGTTTCACATTTTATGCAATATGCAGGGTTTTATACATAAGAATTTAATTCTCAAACAATTTCCAATTACTTAAAGAAGGATTTAGATTTGTAATTCTTGGCAATCGCAACCAGGGGTATTTTATTGAAAAAAAATCAATTCATTCGAGTTACCCTTATGTAAGGTTTATCCGCTTGAAGACTTGTTGGCCGTTTAGTTTAATCATATATGGCAAAACAAGGGAGGGCCGTCTGTTTGGGCCATCTTCCTGCAGGTCTTTCTGAGGAAAACTTTTTTTGTATTGAAGGGTGTTTACGGGATTATTTTGATTATGGCAATACGCGCGAGTCTGTAATTCACGTTATCACACACGAGATAAAACCATGAGTATATTCAAGCACCCATCTCGTTCGCTGTGATTCGAAGTCTGGTAGAAGTAACACTTGTTCAGGGGTTTTACACAACGGATCACTGTAAAGCATTTTGCTTCGAGATGTAATACGTGTTATTTCTACTTGAAAAAGTTTGACTCTGGAATCATATTAAATGTTGTAAGGATATTAATCAAGCAGTGTAAGAAAAACTACCATATTCGATGAATTTTCTGCACTTTGGTAAATAGCAATCGCCAGAAATCGGATACTTGTTAACTTCGAATAATGAAAACATCAGAAATTAAAAATATTCTTAAAGCCTAGCAGAAAGAAATAATCAATTTTTTATTCATCTAGCGGGCAAAGCCTGTCTTCATCTGTAGCATTTTGCCATTTGTGCAAAAGAAGTTATTCCATATTTAATTTTATGAATTTTAACTGCCTCGAACTTATTTTTAGAAAGTCTGTAACCTAATGCACTAAAAGAAACAGATATTACACCAAAATACTTTACCTCAAAGCCGATGTCAAAAGGCACTTTTCCTTCCACAAAGTATCTCCCTTTTGTTATGTTAACGTCAGTTGCGTTGATGCCAACATACCTATAAAAAATATATACTGACTTATATGTTTATTTGAATTCAGTACGAAAATAACTATAAAAGTGAAGAATGAGGACAGAATGCATGAAAATAAATAAAATAAGCTAGACTTGAAATATGTATCAAAAGTTTCAAGGTAATTAGGTCCGATTTTGGCTGCTGCATATTCCAAAAAAGAAAGTTTTCATAAACAACTTAAGGGAAATCGTTCGTAATCTTTTCACACAAAGCGAAAACCGTAAAAAAACCCTTCAGCTAATATAGTTTTGCTCATGTGACTATTAGTTAATTATTTCAATCAAGAGAAAAAGGGACTATCCGGAATTCGAGAAATTTTCTGCAGTGCCACTGGCTTATAAAGCCGGCTTGTCACTAAAGATGCCAGTACTTTTAAGCAGGATAGCGCTGTTCTCCAAGACAGAAGCTATCATACAGATGCCGGCACCTTGACGAAAGGTGGTATCTTTAAGTTATAAAGTGAAGTTCCTGATGGTGAATGCGTTACCCCAAGTCTCTTATTGACCATATTCTAATATAAAGGTAGTAGCACCTCGACGAAAGTTACTTTCAAAGATTGATGAAAATCACTAAAACCACGCATGTAAGCTACCGCCTGGGATGGAACCACTCAGAACGAGCTCCCAGGATTTAGCAGTCTTAACTACAAAGCCACTGATGGGACTATGAATACATGAATAAATATAGATTTTTCTAAATGAAAAAGTACGATAGCTACCGAAAATAAGTCTTAATGAGTCTTTTGGACAAAATTTATTATAAGACTGTTTTATTTTTGGAGAAATACAGTACTGCTCATACAACTTACGATACTGTTTACTGAAGCCTCTGAACCTTCGGTACCTAACGCTTGACTGGGAGTAATACTGCTCACTTTGATAAACATTAACATTAATGAAAAGTTATCAGAAGAAAGATTTAGTAAATTTCATCTTTTATTACTGTGTCAGTTTCCAAAAATTCTTCTTCTTCTGCAAAAATTTGTCAGTGTTTACTGAGTGCGAGAATTACTTCTGTCTAAAATATAAAACCATAAAAGTTTACAAATTTAAAAATTTTTCAGTGATAGAAGTAATGTTAAAAACAACAGAATTTTTAAGTTTTTCAAAGTTAGAATAATAGAAAATGAAAATACATTGAAAATTTTACAAAATTTTTTAATGTTTAAACAATCAGCAGTGAAATTCCTTGATTTTATCGAAAATAACTCCCATTACATTTTTTTTTTTGGTGGGTGATATTTTGTTATTTATAAAAATTTTATTATTTTTTTTTCAAGAAATATCCAAAATTCAATGACCATTTTCGAAAGGCACTACTATTGTGAAAAGCGTAATGATCTGCGGAAAATTCAGTCATAAATATTAACTAAAAATGCAGAAAATAC
Source organism: Stegodyphus mimosarum (assembly GCA_000611955.2). Lineage (NCBI taxonomy): Eukaryota > Metazoa > Arthropoda > Arachnida > Araneae > Eresidae > Stegodyphus > Stegodyphus mimosarum. Next base: position 823,971 of record KK113780.1, read on the forward strand.
ACAGGTGAATATTGAATAAAAGTAAACGTATCCTAAGCTGCTAATGAAAAAGATTCCTTTTAAATACATTAGATGGAAATATTCGTTCTTAATATGCTCTGCAAGTCTACCTAAAATACAGCAAGTAGGATCCACAAATATATTTAAAATAGATGTTTATCTACTATATGAAGATATTCACATTTCAGAAAATTTCAATTTAGCTCCAGGTAATGACGCATAAATATTGCGCGCCAATTCAACTTTGCTATTAAACAATGAGGAATCTGTATGTATATTGTGGGAAAACGGCCATCCATTCTAACAGTCTTCCACTCGAATACTGTGTGCACCACGAAGCCCGAATTTTGAATTTCGAAATTATTTCCGATTTATTTCGTATTTTGTGTGAACTCAAGGAACTTCTGATTAAAAACTCGATAATTTAAAAGTTTTGCTTTGCTACTCGGCCACTTTTCTCAAACTGTAATCATTTGTTTTTCTGTACCTGCACATCACTTCTACCGATTTTCGTCCCATTCGGAAAACTCCTTCTTGGTGCGTCGTTTTTTTTTATTTGTTTGTTTTTCTGTCTAAGAGTGTATATACATATGTTTCCGCACCTCTCTTATCTGGCTTAAAAGTCCTTACCCGGTCTTTATTTTCGCAATCGTTGGTAGTAGACATATACTTCGCATTAGAAGTATTTGAAATGACGAAATATTCATGTTTTGACAATTTATAATTAAAAAAAAAAAAATTTTGGACAAATAACGAAATCTAACTTTTAACGTGGTCTCCCGGTTCCTGTATTATATTTCAAAAAGTTTTATACACATTATGGAGGTAAAAAACCCACAAGAATTGGGACTCCTCTACGAGAAAAATTGTATCTCATCGGGATATTTAATTTCCGAACTTGAAACTTTTGATATTATTTTCACCTTGCCTTTAGGATTTGATTTGTTATAGTTGATTACGACAAAGCACAATAAGGCTATCTGCCTTCGTGGAGGACGTGTTAAGGGAAACTTGCTCGTATACACGTTACACACGGGGAAAACCATGAAAACACCCATGAAACCAACCCCTTACCCTGGAATCGAATTCAGGTCGGAACTACTAGTGTTCAGCGATTTTACCGCTCTGCCGGTGGTAGGCCCTTGCCTTGAAAGATCGGTTAATTTATAATAATTCGAGGATATAAGTGAAGTACAGCAAAAACTCTGCATACCTCAATAGGCATTCAAGGAAATCATATTGTGTCCACATTAGATTTTTTATAAAAACCATTCTAGGCGGCTAGTTAAACAAAGGTTATATATTTTTACAAGTGTCAATATAAAACAGACTACGCGAATTGATTGTATTAAATTATTTAGAAGACTAGTTTTACACACAACGTTTCCATTAAGCAAGCAAATGGATCTGTTGCGCCAATAACTCAAAAATTCGTTTAAAACTAAGCAAAACAACTTTAGACTAAGCAAAACAACTTTTTTGATTTGTAAAGAACAAAACTACCCATTTCGGAAAAAAGTGATCTCTTTTCTGAAAAGAAATTATTTATTTGTATTTAACCCATGAAGGAAAGGAACGCATGATAGTTTCCCTCGAAATACATATTTTTCTGATATAACCAAGATGGGTCTAAACTGAATTCTACCAAGTTTCTTTTTTTTTTTTTTTAAATAAAGAAATCAGGTTATTCTGTGCTAAAAATAAGCCCAATATTTATAGTAAAAGGTATTTAAACACTTATCATATTAAACAGATTTGAAATAATATCCTGAAAACGATTTACATATTTCAAAATTTGCATTGCTCTTGGTGACAAAACGTTTTTACGAAATGGTTTTCAGTTAAAAATAAACAGATACTTACTTGTTTTTGATGCATATTTCGCCTTTTTTAGGGTGACATATATTCACTGTTTCTATAGTAACAGCTTCACGGAAGTTTGAAGTAAGCTTCTGGACTACTAATTTTTTATACGTTGTTGGTTTCTGAGCCATAATGATTAATCTAACAATGAAAATATATATATAATAAAATTCTCCAGTTCAACAACTGTACAAATTTCAAAACACATTTAAAAAAGAATCATAAAAACCACTTTATTTGTATGCGTTTGTTTACGCAAATATTGAAATATATTTACATAAATATTAATAGTGCATAGTAACGTATTCGCACAAAGATTTCAAAAATTTCTTATTATTCTAAACTCTATTAAATAATGAAAAATCTGTATATATGCACGTTCCTCGCACTCTGAAAAAACTGCGACGCCTAGAACACACATAACGCCACGAACACACATAACATATGCACTTCCAAGCACAATTTTGAATTTCGAATTTATTTTTAGTCCAAAAGGGCAATTTGCCCAGAAGGACTATTAATTTCGTTTTGGCACTTTGCGTCGATTCACTAAAAGCGTTGCTTCACTTTTCAAATTGTGCCACCAAATATTATCGACATTTATTATATTTAAAGAAATTCAATTATGAAGAATCCGCATGAATGTATGTATGTTTCTCGCATTGTGATAAAACAACGGTACCTAGAGCCATCCAGTTTTGAATATTGAACGTTTCCACCTGAATATGAGCATCTGGAAGCCCAAATTTGAAATTCAGAATTTGTTTTATTATCGACTTCATATTTTGTAAAATTTTAACGAATTTTTGATTAACAAACTCAAGGATTTCAAAGCGAGCAATGGCAACGTTGAAACATTTTTATCTCCAGCGCGCGAGACTGTATCGGAAATTCTAAGGATATGCTCATTTAAAAATTATTTTGCGATATTGCTCTTTACCTGAGTTTTATGGTTTAAGTGCGAAAAACACGGTATTTAATAAATAAAGGTAACACAGAAAATGTTTAAATAAAACGCCCCTTTCGACGTAATTTAAAATCTGAAACCTTTCAGATTTTTTTAAAATTTATTGATTTATTTCGTTTTTGTGGCCTTTATAGAATTTTTGATTGAAAACTCAGCTATTTAAAAGCTTTGTGTTACCATTCTAAAAAACGCAAGATATTTTTTTCAAATTTAGTCAGAAAACTCAGCGACTTAAAAAAATTGTGTTGCTACTCGGCGAAACATAATATATTTGTCTTGTTTGTCTATAATTTGCACAATACGAATTTAATCACATTGTGCAAAACAACGGCAACTAAAGCCACCGAATTATGTATAACGCACGTAGTCTTCAGCCAAGACATTTGCACCTCAAAGATTTTGAGTTTCGAATTTGTTTATTTATTACGCATTTTATGAAAATTTAAGAACTTTTGATTAGACACAACTATTTAAAAGAATTGTGTTGCCGCATGGCAAACCTTAAGATATTTATGTATCAAATTTAACCAAACTCAGAGATATAAAAGAAGTATATTGCCTCTCAACAAAATGAGAAATTGTCGCACTTCAAGGAAAATATTATGATTTCAGAAGTTTAAGATTCAGTTTTCTTCCCTCCTAAAATCTTTAAGCATAAATTACATCAAATGATTGCACAAATTTTTGCGTAATAATTGGAAAGATATCCACTTTAAATTCATGATTTGAAGCATCAATTTCAGGGCGCTGGTTGAGAAAACGATGCTCATTTTGACGGAAATTACGAGTAGAGCGATCTGCTTAATTGTGATGTAATTACTCAATGCTTAGGCCGTATCTATCTAGATGGTAGTTGATATTGTAGGGTTGTTTCATAGATTTTCCCTTGTAAAACACGAATAGGAAGTAGTTTGCTCCCACCAATGGGACCTTTTATAACTCTCCACCAATGGCTTTTAGCTCTCCACCAATGGGACCTTTTATAACGGTGCTGAATCCTTTACGCAAGTTGGCTGCTATTCGAAGAAAACAAAAAAAGTCTTCATGACTGTCCCGCGGCATAAGGAAACGAATACAACATTTTCCTGAATATAAGTATGGAGACTGGAGAAATATGTAAAAAAGTTAAATTTCATATTTTACATAATATTAATTTGTTTTAATTTATAAACACCACGAAAACATGAATCTTTGACTTATGTAAAACGTTTTTGGAATTCGAAGGAAATCTCTACGGCCAACGTTTGTTATATTTCATTATTATGTACAGATTTTTATATAATAAAGCTAGATAAAGATCTTTGATGCCCCTTGAATGGACATGATGTGTTGTTTATTCTATTACCCTGCAGAATTGTTAAAATTCGGAAGATTGAGGCAAAATATTAAAAAATTCTGCTGTATAATCTAGGTCTATCAAATACTCCATTTGAAGGGAGAAAATATGTGAACAACTAACTATAATTTCATCTGCAACACTATACTTTTGCAGAATGATTTATGGATGAATTTAATTTAAAAATTTGAATTTGAGTAAAAGTTGCATTGTACCAATTTGACTATAAACATTACTTTATCCTGAAAAATTCTTTATTATTGATATTCACATCAACAGACCATAAATTACAAAAAAATAATACATAAAATTTAATTAAAAATTGAGCAACATTTTTAATTTATCATTTAGTCGTTTTAGTATATCGCCATGATAAGCACGCAGTCAATGATTTTCAAAGATAGTTTAATACATATGTCAGAATCAGATATTAAGTCTGACATATATGCATAGAAGTTAAAATTTTTGAATTTTTAAATTGATCTTTATCTTAGATGACGTAAAAAGACAGACACACAGCATGAAAAATAAGGGACTTAATTAGCTGTAATTCTTCTTCTAATTCTTCTTGTGTTAAACTAATATACATATTTAAATCAAATACGTTATTCATGTTTATTTTTTGTTTGTAAAATTGTCTTCGATTTTTGAACTGTTTGACACGAAAAAATCCACAGTGTAAGTAATAAAAATATTTAACACGCACAGTATACATTAGTTTGAAGAGTCTTGTCTCAAAAATATATTATCTGCGATAATATTAACAAATGAGCATCATTTTTCTTATTTAAAGTTTTGACTTTGGAAAATTTAAGGCATGTTTCTATTATATGCAATTTTGTTTATATTTCAAAAGCAACAAAATAATTAACTGTCTGAACCTATCACTCTCTCTCTCTCACACACACACACACAAAAAAAAAAAAAAAAAAAAAAAACTGCTTAGAATAAATATTACAAAGGCAGCTGTTTAAAATTTATAAAGTTAAAGAAATTCTTCTCAATGTTCGGTACAATGAAAAAATTTATTCTATCCAGTATTTGTATACGAGACTTACAAAATTTTTACTTTTATAAATAATTTTTATTATGAAAACTAATTTCTAGCCGCATTATAAAACGGTTTAATTAAGTTTCATACTTATATTTAATATCCTCATATTACTTATATTTATATACTAATATATTAGTATATAAATAATACAATTTATATACTTATATAATAATATATAACAACCACCTCATAATAATTACTTACATTTAATAACCTCAGGTCTTATTTTATGTCAGTTGTCCAATGAATTTTAAAGTATATATTTTTTCACCGTATATAAAATTTCGTATTCAAAATAAGGCAATCGTTTTCCAATATCTTCTCTTTATGTACGGGTATATTGCATAATAGGACTAAGAACATAAATAAATTTCGATAGATACTTTTCGAAGGTACTTCCGAAATTTTAAAACTAATTATGTGTAACAAATGTAATGTCTCAAATAACTCCAAAAAAAAATTTCCTTTCAAAATAAAACCGGCAACATTATATATATTTCTATTGTAGGAATACGAATGCTTACGTGATAAACAATAAACATATTAAAAATTTCAGAAATTTAGTAGGCATAATAATTATGCATACAGAAACATCACCATTAAAAAAACTAAAAAGATTTAACGAATTATGTAACTACTAATCATTAAATCATTACTTCTTTGTACGTATTTATACTAAAATAAACTATTTTCTTTTTAAATAAATTTATATGTAATGCAGTTTAAAATGTAGGCAAGTACTATGAAATTATTTTCAAAGATACTTGAGAATAAATTAAACATTTTTTTTTATGAAAATAAAGTTAAAAACGAACTCTAATTTATTTCAAATATACATAGAATACGGGAAAAGAGAAAAAATAGAAGGATTTACTGGCTTCTGAAAATTCGTACAGAAAGAAGGAATATCGCCATTAGTTTCCCAGTATTCAGAAATTAGGAACAATACCTTATTTTGCATACGGAATTTTATATTCGATGAAAATATCACACTCCAAAATGCCGTCAGATAAATAACAATAAAGATATTAGATAAATTATACTCACAAATATAAAATTTAGGAATTCTAACGCTACCGCGACACAGATGCACGTTACAATAGACGACAAACAACTGTTCAAAGAAATGGAAATCTTTAGACGATATCACTCCCCGATCCCCAAGTTTCCAAGGGCAAGGTTTCAAGGGGCTATTCGAAGGTCGCTCAGCCGTGACGTCACAAACTAGTTTCGTTACGGTGCTCCAACATTATCTATCTCGGTTGCGATAAACCAGTTCATTCGCTTGCTGAGATCTGAAAATCTCGCCAGTGGCCGAGGGTCACCAGTGACCAGCGCATTGAATTATTTCAATTTCGGCAAAGTAAACTAGGGCTGTCTACCTAAGGAGGTAGGAATGTCCCTGTGGATGAGGGCCTACCAGTAACTGAGCAGCTAAAGACTGCTGAATACTAGTAGCTCGTTCCGGGTTCGAGCCCAAGGGAATGAGCTGGCTAGGTAGTTGATCTGTATTGATTTTCCCCATATGTAACGGAAATACAAACCAGTTTTCCTTAGAGAGTCCTCCCCGAACACATCTCTCCTCTTGGGCAGAGAGCCCTCATGTCCTTTTCCCTATTACATTCTCAGATAACCTAACCTAATCTTCGAGGGGGAATTTTTTCGACTTGATTTGATTATAGCAAAGCGCGCGAGGATTTCTGTCTAAAGAGAGGGATTCCTTCGTGGAGGAAGCTCTGGGAAAAGCAACTGAGACGTCCATGCAGCGAGCCCGTTCCCCGAGATTTGAAGCCAGGTAGAACTAACAGTGTTCAATGACTGCCGAGCAGGAAATTAACCTGTACCTGGTATTTATGTTACGCTCGAGGAAAACCATGAAAATTTGCATGTAGGCAGCTTTTCGTCGGAAATGGAAGCCAGATCGAATTACCAGTTTTCAGCGATTTTACCATTCGGTCATTCTTAAACTAGTCGCCAAAATCCTACGGCACGAGACCGCCATCAAGTTATTAAAAGGCAAAGGGCAAGAATGGACAGAATGCATTTTACGAATTCTAGGAATATTTTAGACTTATTAGTAAGCATTTTTATAAATTTGTCTCGATATACGAAACTCAAGTGAACATAGTCAAGTATAATCAATAACAGAGAGTATTTGAGAAATATCGCATTGCAATAGTCAAGTATGTAATACGTTAAATAAGAATATGTTATAGCAATCAAGTATATGATGTATTAAAAGTAATCAAACATCCCTTAATTTTTTAAATTTAATTCACATTTTGAAAATACTCCTAGCCTCAGCAGAAAACTGTAGTGATTTCAGCAATTTCTACGAAGCTTAATTAATTCGGGAATTAATGATATGAGCTCTACGATGAAGTGAAACAGTTTACAAAATATGTTTATAACATGCAAAGAATCGTTGAGCAAAATCATGATAGGTGTCGTGACCGATGATTGTAAGTACTTTTCATCTGTTATTTGGCGTCAAACATCAAATCAACTTTTTAAACGTTTTTATTCACAGTAGTACAACACAACAACTTTATCTTTCATATATATCACAAATCTATTCTTAAGAACTTTTGTTTCATTTTGAAACCATTCAGCGCGTTCCGCTGAATCCATTTTGAAATACAGCAAAGTAAGCGCTCCGTATGATCCATTTTGCTGTTTTTCTCCGTTGGCGTCCTCCCCCTCCATATAGGGGCGCCAGTACCTCACACTAGTAGACCTCATACATTACTTAATTATTCAAGAGGTAAATCAAGATACTTGACTTACACCCGAGATCTGATAGTAAATCAGACTTAATTTTAAGAGATGTTTTTGTTTAATTTATAAAGCCCCTGATTATTATCTGCTTTAAAAGAGAGATCTCAGTAAAGGATTTTCTAAAGGAAAATCTCTCGTATTTCCCGGCGGAGCGTTAAGTTCCTAACAACTGGTAGTTCGTCCTGGATTCGATTCCATAATAATGGGCTGGCTATATGATCGTTTTCGTGTTTTCCCCGTGTAAAACGCAGATAGAAAAGCTTCCTCGAAGGCATCCCTCCTTAAGTATATAACTTTCGCCTGCTTTGCCGTAATCAAATAAGGCAATCGTACTTCCTGTACACACAAAGAAAACCATGAAAATCGCTTGTAACCAGTTCTTTCGCCAGAAACCAACCTCAAGTGCCCTGCCAGTGGGCAATTGGTTATGATCGCTGAATACTGATAGTCTGGCCAGCAATGAGTTCGAACGCAGGCTTATAGGCTGGCTGTATCGTTGGTTTTCCTTGCGTGTAACATGAATACCAGCTAATTTCTCTCAGAAATTCCTTCACGAATGCATCTATCCTCTTATTGCTGTGTTACAGGAGGATGGCTGCCTTAACTGCATAAAGCAGAAGAGCAATGAAATCAGAATGTTTAAAAAATGCAAAACTGCGATGATACTATTAGAATGATTTAAAGAACATAATGAAATCAGTTTTATTCTGTATTAATATGTATAACTAAATTCCTATTCTGAATTAAAAATAAATGGAATTATTAATAAAAAATTAATGTTAAGTTAGTTGACAAAATATAAGTGCTTTATCTCTTCTAAGAAGCAAGCTTTCAGTGAAACATTTTTCGTTATAGTCTAATTCATTTCATTTGTCAGAAAAGCTAGCATAAGCCGGATTTTATATTTAATGCGCGTACATGCGTATATGTATTAGTAATGCTAACTGTTTAAAACATTTCATATGAACCATTATTGGCTCTTAAAATTTATTTTATAAAAATATTGTTTACTTTTAAAGCACAGATTTCCGATTAAAATGAAATTTACTTAAAAGAAAAGCTTTTAATATTTTCTACATACTGATTAATATAACAGCAGCAGGTGTATAAAATTTATACGATGAAATGTGCTTCAGGACCGTGGTTTACAAAAGCAAAAATTAATTTTCCTTCATGATAATGGTAGGTCAATATTTAGCATCAAAATGCAAATTTTTAGAATATTTTGATTGGAAATACTTAAAACAAAATTTCATATTCGCTATCTATACATTACATTGCGTCTTCAAATTATGAATCTATGTTTGAAAGCAACTTACCGGTCGCGTAAAAAAGTAGAGAAGACTCAAGCTGATAATCAGATTAAGATTCCCAGACGTACGCCCACTTACTCTCGCCAACAGAGAAAAATTGATAAAGCCTTGTCACTACGCATGTCACGTGATCGGGTTTCGTTTTACGCAGCGATTCTGAACTGTAGACGCATTGTTGCTTTTGCAGCATGTCTGCTCAAATTAGTAAAGCGTGTAACTTTCAAGGATAGCAAACGCATTCACTGCTAAATGCATAAAATTAAAAACTGTATGCATAACTTCAAACTCACTTCTGTCACGAAAATGTCTTAGAATTCCATGAAAAAACTCCATAGAATTGAGGCTCTCATTTCTATAATATAGGTCAGGAATTTTCTGCAGAATTCTATAAAATTTTAGATTTAACTTCTCTAGAAGCATGTATAGCGATTTTATCAAAAAAATGTGTATGTGCCTTCTATACAGATTTCTGCAAAAATTCTATAAAAATGCATTCAGAGTTTATAAAAGTCTCATCTATAGAATATTGTATAATGTGCTATATATATTTAATCAACTAATATAGAATTATATATATTCAATCTGCATATATTAAATTAACTAACAGAATTATATTGAAAATGTTAGATGCAGTTTATATCATTCTAAAGAATCCTAAACGAGCTGTAAAAATCCTAAACTATCCTTGTTTAAATTTTCTATGAAAGATCCTACAGAAGCTTTCAAGAAGAATGACTTTAATTTTCATTTGAGAATAGAATTTTTTAACTTTTTCTAACTTCTGAAATGAACCATGGCATGCAGTGGGATAGGGGATAAAAATGTTTTCGGTATAGATGTAAACTTTTTCCTCTAATAAAATATTTTAAAAAGTTTTGATTTCAAAAAGTATTTAAATAAAATGCATACATGTTAAATAATATTTTAATTTTAATTAATATTAAGAAACATTCCTCTTATATTAAAATCAGGAATTAAAATTTTATAATTAAAACAGCACAAATTTAATCATGTTATAGGGTTACACTTGATCTGGTAGTGCTACTTTAGCCCTATAACTCTAAGAGACGTGAAGAGAGATATTGCTATGTCTGAGATGAACGACAACGTCATAATAAGGTTACAATAACCTATGTATTTAAGTAGAACTTGGAACAGAACAGCTCGTGGCTACAATAACCACAACAAATTTAAATTAAAAGTTGAACAATAGTCAAAGCCTACACAATTTAACACTAAACTAGAAACTGGCTCTATAAATTTACTGGTGGTGCAAATTTAAAGTATCGATGGCGAGAGACCGACCGCAAAGCCGAACAGTTAGAACTATTAGAGCTGGAATAATCTAATCAAGTAGCGCGCAAATGTCAGAAACCCACTCTCACTCAAGATACGTTGATACTTTCGTCGGTATGCTGGCTTACAGCAGGAGATATTTTCCGCAGCTCTTACCAGTACCTTAGAGATTTCGGTTTAGGGCCTGACCTTTGTGAAATCCGCATTTAAATATATCCTCTATGAGATGAATGTGTCGGGGAAAAAGTTTGGAGCACTTTGTCTCTTGAAAGCAGACTTGGGAGCTGGTCAGAAGGGTTCCTTCGACGAATTCTGATATGCGGGGATTATTTGCAAACTATATACAACGACCACTCAAAATGCACAGAAAATTACGTTCTATATGATAGAGACGAGAAATAGTCTTTCAGAGTCGTAAATTTGAAGAAATACAATTAAAAAAAATTGTCAGCGCACAGAAGTATTGTGTTGTAACGGGTTATCGTAGTCACATGGGTTTGAGTGAAACAAATGAGCAGCATAAGGTCTAATAAGAACATCCTCCTCCAGAATCCCTTAAGTTAAGATGTCAGCGAAATTTGCGGGGTTTTTCCTCATAGGTCTGTTGAAGAAATTTTTATTTGCTGATGATGAATTCTTTACTAGATTCCATCTTCAGGTCTGAATGCAGGCTTCTATTTCCACTGAAATAGGGAGTGTTTGTGATTATCCTTGGAACTTTGTTTTGGACAGCCTAAGGTTTTTTATTGTTCTTTTCGCTGGCGTTTGCCCAAGCGGGAAAAGCATACGTAACTATAAATCTTATGATCGAGAGGTAGTTTCCTCTTCAGATTTAATGTGAGTCTATCACCTTTTAATAGCTGAAAAAGCCTGATCATCATGCTATAAGCCTTTCCACACATGTTAGTCACGTGATTGGATCAGGTGAAGTCCTTAGTTAGAGTGATTCCCAAATAATTAATAGTATTGATTCTGGGAACCTGGTTTCCGAAGAGCTTTTGTTCTTTCTTAATAGCATCCCTTTTGCGGAATTTTCTGATTAGAAAACTTTTTGACTGCCCAGGTCGGACGCTAATTTCCCCCTTGCTGCATCAGTCCTCGACGATAGGAATTTTTTTCCTGAATTTTAACCAGTGCATGATTTGGATTCCTGAACTTAGAAATTTTCGCAGGATTATCGGCGTAGCAATTAGCGAGTTGATATCCTCATTAAAATTAGGGAAATCATTCACATAGGATATAAAATATTGGTCCGAAGATTGACCCATGGGAGTTTCCTGGATAACCGTAAAAGCAGGGTTATCCAAAAAACGATTTCCTCATCAATATCAAATGACTAGGCTGGTCCAATTTGATTAGCTTGTAGACAAGACCTGGATGCCAGACCCGGTCAAATGCTTTGGCCACGTCTAGCAACCGGTGAGCGACAGTCATCTTATTATGTATAGCACAGCTGATGAATTTCGTGTGACGAACAAGCTGAAAACTTGTAGAAAGCCTTACGAAAACCGACAGAAAACCTCAGAAATCAGCACAGAAATCATAAGCTCCAAGTCCTTTCTAACATATTACAGTCATGGTCCATATCCAGATTATTTTGTTAAAAGGAACCTCTCTAATAGCGACAACTGCGTCTGTGGAGTCAAAGGAGATGCAGACCATTACCTATTCTTCTGCCTCTTACAAGTGACCTACACATTTGGAAACCTACTAAGCTAGACCTTAACTTCAAAAGTTTGATGATATCCCCTACGCCACCTATATCCAAAAATTATGAAAGTACGCCACAAGCTCAGTACTCTAGGACTGGATGTATGCCAAGTCACATCTTAGGATCTCAAATGAAAAAGCGCAAAACTATTGATTAGGCTACACCCCAATAATTGATTCCGAGCAGCAACTATTTTCATAATGCTTCCAAACACCAAACTTGCTGAGCTGAGCCCATGAACTTTTGACTGAAAGATCTGAGCTCAGTACAATCTTACCTATAATAGTAAATAGCCTCACATAACAAGAACTAGACATTTCAATATGTTAGCAAAAACAAATCCCATATGTTTAGCCGCTTACGTAAAAATGCAATAGTTCTAGTGTAACGATCTTCAAAGTAGCATCTCCATTTTATTTACGTAATCCGATACTGTGACTATACTCAACTTTGTGTTAAGTAACATTACCTAATTTTATGTTATGATCCTGTTATGTTTAAATGCAATAACTGCAGTGTACAAGGTCGGCGGAAAATAACTCCCTAGTTTGAATTTGGAATAGCTTTTGATGTTATTTGTAAATTGCGTTACAGATTACTCATATCTTCCTGCAATTTTCACTCTGACTGAATACTGAATTTTTGTAACATCTCTCCTTCAGAGGCTTTGAAAAAAAAAAGAAAAAGAAAAAAATATTAGACATGGTAACTTTTATTGCAATCTACACATAACATCAATAGCTATTTCAAATTAAAAATAGGGATTTATTTCCCACCCACCCTATATAACTCCACTGTTTCTTAGGAAAAAAAATCTGATGTGTACACCACATGACTTCCTTGTACAGAATATTAAATTATATGCAATTTTCCTGCATTTTATTTAAACATATTGAATTAACAGTTAACGAATTTTGAATTAAATCTACTTCGTCGATACCGGATAAACCACAATAGAATAAATGCACTCTTTAAAGTTCACTATCGGCGCTAGGTTCACTTAGCAGCGTTAATCTCATTCATTTTATAATTCAGAGTGCGCAAACATTATAGAATCTGAAGAATTACCGCAAGTCCTATTGAAATACTATAATAAATCTAAAATGATGTATAAAAGAAATTAAACAAATAAAAAAGAAACAGCTTTTCACAGACGATACAGCGCCGCTTGCCTAATGCGCCTACACTACTAATTAATTCAGTTCTTACTTCGCGGTAAGGCGAAAATACATAAAATTTCGAAATATTTTCATTAAAAATTGAAAGATATAGAAAAACACAAAACACTAAGTACTGTTAAAACAATTAAAAAGCAACTTTTACAGTTACAATTAACAGTTTGTACGCAAAAACAAGCTAATAACTTAAATGATGATTCCAGAATGAATGAAGCATAATTTAATTCGCAATAATAAAAGAAGACGTTACTTTATTCTTGCGAAGCTTAGTTTCTCTAGACTGGCAACAAATCTACTATTCTGCTAAGTATGAAATGTAAACAAATATGTCTGCTATCATAACCAAAAATTAGGCTTAGCCGCACTTAAAAAAACTTTTAAATTGTTGATAATTAGTAGTAAGCCTCCGTAACCGTGAGCTCAAAGGATGCCGCCATAACGTAATAGAACAATGGATGACGCAACGGGGACGCCTTTGATGTGCCGCCTCCGTCATCTTGGATTACGTTTTTTATGTTTGTGGCAACGAGCTCTTGAACCATCAGTTTGAATGACATCACTTTTTAATTTATTATTTTAAATACCTGATTAATTTTAATTGCTTTTAATTATTTATTCTTTTTGATTATTTAATATGCGATTATTTTCCCTTCTCATTTCAATTAATACATCATTATTTTTAATTATTTACTCTTTTTAATTAAATACATGATTCATTTTTTATTGAATTTAATATCATTTTCCCTGAATTTTAAAAATAACTCCCACGGATGGTATTCGAACCAGTCATCTCTTCCATGCGAGACCTGAGCTTTAACCACAAGGCCAGCTTTCGTCCTTCCAGGTTTGTTATTTCACCTTGTGCACCCTCTTTGTCCATTTGACCTTGTACAGAGGAAACCACCATAATGTCACTAAGCGAAGGACTGCGCATGCGCGAACCTGCTTCGACATGAAAACAGTACTTTTAGCTTTCTAATCCATTACGTTATTTGTTGTTTTAAATATAAGATTTTCCCACAGTTTAAATTTTTCCTTTATTATTAGGATATTTTTCATTGTTTTCATTTTTCTTTCTTCTCGTTCTTACTAGATTAAATTTCTATGTTTTGCTTTTGGTAACGTAAATTTTACTGTTGCAAATTAATGTTTCCAAAATTTTATACCCGTAGAAGAAAAATAATTTTTTACATTTCATTCCACTTTTTAATTTTGCAAGAGGTTTTTTTTTTAATTGATTTTTACAAGTGTATTTTTTCCTTTTCGCTTTTTATTTTAAAGAAGTTGTTATTATGTTTTACATTTTTGTTTTCAAAAAGCAATATTTATTCTGATATTTTTTTTCACTTCACTGTTTTCACAAATGTAATTTTTGTTTTTTTATTTTTTTCCCTTATGTATTTTACTTCGAAAAGTAAATTAAATTTTTTTTCACATATTTTCTTTTTGATAAATGTTAATTTTTTCTATTCTTTAAAATTTTTTCTTATCACATTTTTATTTTACTCTTAACTTGTTTTAAATACTTACTGATGTTACATCTCCATTTCCCTCAGGAGGCCTTCATGGATGATATTTTCTGGAACTTTACACAGTATTCTTCTCTACAATTTAATTGAATAGTACATTTCTTACTTTTCATACTACTAAATAAGAGATACCTAGAACGTTTCATTCTAATCTATTGTACTAATTACTAATGACTGTACTAACTTTATGAAACTCTACAAAACTTCGCTGATTCTTTTTTACGCGTCGTACTTTTATTCAAAGGATTCATCAAACTGTGCCTGACAAATATAAATTTTACACTTTCCATTTACACATTTCCTCCTATATTTAATATTTATCCTGCTTTTAAAATATTTTCATGTAGCATTTCTGATTCCTTTTCCACCATTTACCGCAGAATTTCATAAACACTACTGTATTTGAACTTATCACAGTCTTAATTTCTTAACAAGGTACAGGATTTTTAACTGAAGAGAAGAATATCCACTCTATAATGTATTATTTTAAATTTGAATTATAATCACATTTGTAAAATAGAACTAAAAAAAAAGGTCTATAATACACCTAGACTTAATATTCAGCCATGGAAAGGAAACTTAGCCGTCTTTTTATAATCTGGAATGTAAAAATTTCTTAACTTGGAATATTTTTTTTTCATCCAGTATGATCAATATTTTTTGCTGACTCTCATAGCTTCTTAACGTATTCTTTGTAACTAAGAGATATCCATTTTTCACATTGACAATAATTTGTTTAGGACTGAACTCGTACAGTCTTTTGAGAATGAAATTTAATTTATCATACCTGGCAAATAAACTCCTACGTAGTTATAATACATTACACGAAATATTGAGTAGAGTTCCAAATAATGATCCAACATAGTAATAAACTTAAAAGATTTAACACAGTTATTTTAAGATAGAAATTTCAAATTGACATTAATTTTTTAACACTGAGCTCTTGCAGCTCTTTGAGAACATTTAATTTCTAATCGATAGTAAATAAAATTATGCATAACCATCATACATAACATATAATATTGATATGACTTCCCAATAATAATCCAACTTAACGCTTAGAAGTTTTAGCACATTCTAAATTAGGTATGCATTTCAAATTGACATTGCCTAATAATGAACTCTTACAGCTTTTTTGACATTTAAGTTCTCATAGATAGATATAAAATTTCTCACGAATGTCGTGCGTAATAGGTAATAGTGACAGAAACTCCGTATAATGATCTACTATAGTCATCAACTTTAAAAATGTTAACGCAGTTTAGTATGACTTAACATAAAGACCACACTTTCAAAAAAGCATTATTTTAATTAAACATTGGAGTCACAGAATTCTATGCACATATATAGCATTTTATTTATCATAAGCACTGCACATAATAAGTAAATAAAACTCATTTCACAAAGTACGAAACACATTTCTCTTTTAACCAGCTGTATTCTTAAGAAAAAAAGAGGAAGAAAAAATACAGTGCTGGGAACCACCGTTCAGTGTAAGTGTTCCTCATTTCCCCACACATTGATCAAAATATATATGTACTTTAAAACCAGTTAAAAAGTATTCAAATGCAAGCATTCAAACAGAAATACTTCACAAATTAGATAAAAGATGGGTATACAATGAACTTAGTGATAAATACAGAAAAACATGTAAAGACCAAGGGAAAAAAATGCATTCGCGGAGAACTTTCTATCGTAAGCTTTCTCTATTTTTGCATATGGAGTGCATTTTTCGCTTTACATTAAGCACTTCAAGGTAATTCCTGTATAACTAGGGATTTTGTTCACTCTAGTTGGTAATGTAATTTACTAGAACAGTAGCAGACATGTAGGAGAGGTAGGCCGTATCCATAGACAAACTTTTTTCCAAACAAACCGTAATAGTGAAATATAAAATGGAATAAGAAAATATCAGATTTCCAACAAAATTAGTATCTGAGTTGGCAAAACATGAATAAGAAATGAATATTTTTTCTGAAAATGTTCCGAATGTGATAAGTCAGGAATAAGAACCTTAACTAGTTTCATAAACAGGGCATGAAAAATAATGAAGTATTTTCAGGTTTATTTTGTCTGTAGTATATTTACATATACTAAAATCTTCCGATTTGATGGTTACATTCTACATTTAGGCACAAGTTGGTAAATCAGAGTGATTTTTGTGTTTTAAAGCTTCAGATTCAGAAATAATACAACTCAAAAGCAAAAAGATTAGAACGAAAAGAGAATATACCATAAGCAGGCGAACGTGATAATTTTTTTTTCGCTGATTTTCACGAATTCATAGATTGTTATCAAAATTATAATGCCCTGTATATGAACTATGATTGTTTTCAAATACATTACGATCACTTTTTTTCATTTACATAGACTTTAAAAAAGCATTTCGTGTTAATTTACTGTTTTTCCTGAGATTTATCCTCTTATTTACTTAACTCTTACATTTTTTGTTTACAATTATAATACCGAAAAAACATAAGAGAACATTTTTTCTTGAAAATATCCATGTTTTCCCCTAACTTTATTTCTTTAATATCTTTTGAAGTAACCCATTAAATGCTCAGACAGCCCTTGGGCTTCCCAGTGTCTGGGGGAAGTAATGAAGTTAGGGAATTTAAGTAATATTTTATCAGTATGCAGAATTTTTAATGCGTTTTTGATGAAATTAATTGAGTTTAGTAGTACATTACTATTTTTTCTACTGCTCAATGAAATTTGATTAATTGCCAGATAGTTATATGTTTGTTATTTTTCGTGTCCAAATGCACATTTCATGTCTCACATATGTTCATTACATATGATTTAACAAAATTACAAACAAGTTAGAAGTAAAGTGAATATTACCTGAAATACTGTACATTTCATTTCGGAAAGTTTACACGAGTATCTTCATTTTGAAGCCTTTAACGTTTCTTTTCCTGCATCCCAAGTAAATTTTTAGCATACAATTTTCAGTTTTGACGGAAGTTATTTTCGGATGACTGTGATGCTATCGTGTTTTCATAAACCGTTTTTGTGAAGTTACAAGTGTTAATGCTGTGAATAATTATCTTATCGACAACCTTTTGAATACTTTGAATATTACCTTTTTTTACATTACTGCCACTGCATATCATTGAAATTTCAAGTATTTTCCCATTTATCTTTTACATCGCCTTGTAAAGAATTAAGAATAATATTTTTACTAATTAGTTATATTGTTTGATTTAATAACTTTGTTACACGTTTCGAAGATTTAACTTCAACAACCACGAAGATTTAACTTCATTTAACCACGCAGAATCAGAAATTTTGGAAACAAATGCAATTTTATATTAGTATACTACAGGGATAGATTAATTTTCTCTGACACTGATATATTCGCATGGAGATAATGCAGACTTTTAATCCACCTCATACAGATTTTGAGTGTTTGCTCTATGTCACCACGATCACTGGCATGCATTGAAATACATTTTTCTCATGATGTCTATTTCTATCTTAAAAGAACTAAAAGGAAAAAGTTTAAAACGAGAATACCTCATCTTCATAAGAAATATCAACGCTTTGATTTAAATTACTAGGAAAATAAGAATCATTATTTTGTAAACATGTTTCTCTTTGACTCAAACTTTTCTCTTTTATCATATTTGAAACGAACAATTAATCATGCGTAACTAAATAATATATTGCATTGATGAACCCGAGTTAACCAGAATTTATTTTATCTTACTGTACTACATGTCAAGTGAATATGAGAAGAAAGTCGTGTTTTCCCCTAATTGCTCATTTTTCATGTCGAATTTTACTAATGCACACGTGTGTTTATTACAGATTTAAAAAAAAAAAAAAAACTTAAAAGCTGAAATGAGTGTTTCTTTACCAAATTTGTGCTCTCTGACTCCATTCTACCGAAATGAAAACATTCATAACTTATTGCGAAGAAATATTTGTACATGTTATACTTTTTGATTAAGTTTCATACCACTTGATTATCTTTGAAAATTTGTTTCCTAGTCCAGTGCTAATATATTATTAATTTTCGCTTTTTCAATACATTTCGTATGTGACAAAAAACTCAGTTTAGAAACTTTTACTTACTTAACACCTTGTATTGCATTGCTGAACTGGAGCCATGCTTTCATTTTTATTACACATCATGAGAATATTTTTTAAAACGCATATTTTTTCCTTCTGCTAACACAGTTTTAACCAGTATTTTACTATTACAGAGATTTCTTTAGTGAAATCTTAAATGTTAAGCTGAACGTTTCATTACTAATTTGAAGATTCTGGATATATCCTACTCAAATGTTCATAATTGATTAGCAAAATAGTTTATATATGTACTTTGTTGCACTCTTGGTTAATTTTTAAATCGTTGTTCACACTCGATTTCTAGTGAAGTATTGAAATGATTATTAACTTTCCTTTTTTCCAAAGAATTTCGTATCCACATATGTTCAGTGCATAAAATTTTCCTAACCTAAAAATATTACGGCCAAAATAGAAAACATGCAGAATTTTACTAAAGATTTATATGTTTGTTTCTTTACAAACATGTACATGAATACCCCTGTTTGATTATTTAATGTGTATCTTCCTATACCAGAACGAAAATTCCGAACGAAAGTTTTTAAATGTTCTCTAAAAATTAGGTATTTGTGATGTCGTTGCCTTTTCGCAAATGTTTTGAGAGTACGCTCTCGGTAGTCACATTTCGAAACTGTTTTTTCTTTGCTATTGGTATATTTGCTATTGGAAACTATTTTATCTTTGCTGTTGGTATATACCAATGAATTCTCGATACTTTTTTGGTTTATTTTCAGCTTATGAGTTATTTAAATTCCTTAAAATATGTTTATAGATCGTTTATGTTGACATTTGTGATAGATATCTTGGATGATTATGAAAAATGTATTTGTTTTATTCACGTGAATGAAACTGGTGTTTTCTTAAAATTGTATTGTTCACAAATTTTATTGTTCCTTAAAATTTTATTGTTAGCCAATTATGACAGAATACAGAATGCCGTATTTGTTCTCATTATTCAGCATACATATGAACTTCAGTATTCCATATCTTTCACGTAATAGTAAATTTTGCTATCAATAATAAGAAGAAATAAATGAAGGATGGAATAAATGAAGGATATGCAGACATAAGATAAAAATTTGGAAGTAAGAAATTCTTCAGATCTGAGAAATTCAGTGGAATGTGCAAATATTTTACCTAGTCGAAACGTTTTTTTGGAATGACATAGCATATAAAAGGTAAATTTACTAAAAAGAGATATAATGATGATCAAGTACTGTGCAAAAATCTGGAAGGAAGTATACAAATCTAGTTATATAACAGTTTTCCATAAAAAGTGGTTCTAGAGAAGGAAACAATCAATCAACCGGCAATCTCTTGGATCTTTAAGTGGGCATTTGACATTCACTGTTACGTAGAATTAACAATTCTATTAAAAACTTTTGTAAGAGCGAAGATCAGGTGCTCACTTAAAGTTTCAGGACACTGCCGGAGGGTTTCCTTCGCTGAAACCACTTTTTATGGAAAACTGTTATATAACTAGATTTATATACATACTAGATATATATACATACCGTCCAGATTTTTGCACAGTTCTTGATCATCATTATATCTCTTTTTAGTAAATTTACGTTCTATATGCTATGACATTCCAAAAAATAAACTTCGACTAGGTAGAATATTTCGACATTCTGCTGAATTTCTCAGATCTGAAGAATTTCTTACTTCCAAATTTTTATCTTATGTCTGCATATCCTGCATTTATTCCAATCCTCTTCTTATATAAGAAATCTATCACAAACGTTAACATAAAAGATCTACAAACATATTTTTAAATATTTAAATAAATCATGAGCTGAAAATAAACCAAAAAAAGTATCGATAATTTTTTGGTATATAACAGCAGTGAAGATAAAATACTCGTAGTTTCCAATAGCAAATGTACCGTTAGCAAAGAGAAAACAGTTTCGAAATGTAACTATCGAGAGCGCACTCTCAAAACGTTTGCGAAAAGGCAACGACATCACAAATACATAATTTTTTGTAGAACATTTAAAAATTTTCGTTTTGGTATAGGAAATACACATTCAATAATCAAACTTGGGTATTCATGCACATGTTTGTCAAGAAACAAACATATAAGTCTTTAGGAAAATTCTGCGTGTTTTCTAATTTGGTCGTAATGTTAGTAAGTTAGGAACATTTTCTGCGCTGAACATATGTGGCTACGAAATTTTTTGGAAAAGCGGAAAGTTAATAATCATTTCAATACTTCACTAGAAATCGAGTGTTATAGATGAAATCCTTAAAATATGTTTGTAGATCGTTTATGTTGACATCTGTGATAGATTTCTTGGAGGATTTTGAAAAATGTATTTATTTTATTCAGGCGAATGGAACTGGTGTTTTCTTAAAATTTTATTATTCAGAAGTATTAGCCAATTATGACAGAATTCCGGATTTGTTCTCATTATACACTTCAGTATTTCAAATCTTTCACGTAATATTGTAAATTTTCTTATCAGTAATAAGTAGATGATTGGAATAAATGCAGGATATGCAGACATAAATTTGGGAACTTAGATAAAAATTAAGAGCAGAGTAAGAAATTCTTCAGATCTAGGAAATTCAGAAGAATGTGCAAATATTCTACCTAGTCGAAGCTTATTTTTTGGAATGTCATAGCATATAAAACGTAAAATTACGAAAAAGAGATATAATGATGATCAAATATTCTGCAAAAATCTAGACGGTAAGTATACAAAACTAGTTATGTGACAGTTTTCCGTAGAAAGTGGTTTCAGCGAAGGAAACGTGCCAGAAGCCTCCTAAAACTTTAAGTCATCACCTGATCTTCGCTCTTACAAAAGTTTTTAGAAGAATTGTTAATTCTACGTAAGAGCGAAGGTCAAATGCCCACTTAAAGTTCCAGGTGATTGCCGGCATGTTTCCTTCTTGAGCAAAGTTATGGAAATTGTATTGATAAACGTATTAACGATCATCTGAAAGCCAATCAAGTTATCATTTCACATCAATTTGGGTTTAGGAAAGAGCTAGGCACTGCAAACCAACTGTAAAGAGTCGTGGAAATAATTTTAGAAGGAATGGTCAACAAGAATATCACAGGTGGAATCTTCATCGATATAGCCAAGGCTTTCGATAGAGTTTGGCTGGATGCAAATTACACTGTCTGGGTTTCCCAGACCATCATTAACATCTACTTACATGAAATATATCTACTTTAAAATGATGGCAAAAATTTTATAGGTTATAATTCAAAACTTTTTCCTAAAAATTTATAAAAATTACTTCAAAATACAAATTTTAAAAATAGATCATAAAAAATTGGCGATTTTTATTTGGAATGAACCTAAATTTCTAAATATGAAAGGAAGAATCAAATAAGTTTAATAAAAAAAAGAGATATTAATAAATACATACCAAATTCAATTAACACTGAGGAACTAAAATTTTGAGAGCTAATTTTTTAAAAAGTACTCGTGCGATTTTTACAAAACTTGAGAGTTTGTCGTAATTTGAGTCATAGAATAGAAATATGGAAAAAATTGGCATGTCATTTCAGATAAAGACCGATCTTGTGTTAAAATACCTATGTTAGAACAATGCTATATAAAAATCTAATACATATCCTAAATCGTGCTTTCGAGACATGAAAAATGAAAATTGAATTTCGTGAATCAGCCCGATAGAATGGGAAATATAAGTACGGTGCCCCTCTTGTTTCTTCGCTGTGTACATTCCTACAGCTATGATTAAAGGAACTGCTATGGAACGTGCCATCCGTTAAATCCCAAACCTTTTATCGGTCACACCGACTACACCAAAAGTCGTTTCTTCCGAACTTGGCCCGTTTTTCACATTTGTGTTGCTGTTATGATCACGTTAAGTGGTATCCACTGTATTTTACTTACAGTTTTTCTTTCAATAATCTACTTTCATAATCCAAAATTACATTCATTCAAAGAATTCAGTTGTTCTATATTTTCCTGTCTATAAAACCAAATGCAGAGAAGTTAGATGTCTAAACGCCTCCCCTTTTTACCGCAACTCCGAAACGCGCAATTATCTTTGTTTCTAGCATCCCGTGTTTTCCTTTCTTTGTAATTTACGACTGGACCGCAAATGATCAGCAATCATTTTAAGGCGAAATTTTGCCGTCTTTCACACAAAGCAAAATTTAAATGTTTCTGAGGAACATCTCACTGCTTATTATTAAACTTGGCTCTCGCTACCTGCAACAGAAGACGGCCTATTTTCCGAAACATCAAAATACTCTGTATTCTTATAAGAATATGTAGTATATATGTATGTTATTAGCACTGTACAAAAGCGAGGGTATCTAGAGCCATCAAACCCTACTCAAACGTGCGCACCTCGAAGCCCAAATTTTGAATTTCGAATTTGTTATTTACATAATTTTTATTTTATTTTAAATATTTCTTCCTTCATGTAGGATATTTTAAGGCAAAATGGCTCATATATTCACCCCACACGTATGGAAAATTCCCATTCGACAGCCAGTTGGCTTGATAAATAAGAAAGGCTTTGATAAAGCCTAGTCCATTAACCGAAAGATTGTTTTTCTTTTTGGGAAAGCAAACAAAAGTTTAAAAAATAAAAAATAAAATTGGAAGATTTATTAATTTCTCCATTTCTTAAGTAAGATTTGTGTCCTTTAATGCAAAATTTTAAAACTGTCTTTGTTTAGCCGATGAATGTTAAATTAAACTGAAGAGGAATCCTATAAGTTCTCTAAAAATTAAAATCAGAAATATATTTTTTAGACCGCGAAATGAATTTTATTACTAAGACAGAAAATAACTTAATTGTTGAAAATATGAGGAATCCGATCAATTAAAATCAAGCTAGGAAGAATCTGCGTAAGAATCTGAAAAAGAAATTGCTTGGCAACAAAATTATTGTAAAGTTTTTAACAGCATAAAATTATTCAAAATTGTTAGAGCAGAATTTTACAAAAGCTTTATCGATAACATACAAAAACTTCAATTAATAACAATAAATGAATGGGTTTTCAAACATCTGCATTGATGAATAAGAGAAAATTACGAAGAACAAAAAATACAGTAAAAGCGAAAGAGTAGAAGAAAGCCATTTTCTATTTAATGAGGCGATAAGATTTATCAAGGAACACAAGAAAACACTAAAAGGTTTGTGATAAATCTTTTTGTTAGTAAATTAAATTTTTTGCGCGTTATCATGTTGTCAAACAAAGAAAAGTCTTGATAGATTCAACTTCAAAAATGAATTGAGTGGCTGAATCGATAGACTTCGTACTAGATAAAATATGAGTGATAACTGTTAAGAAAGTTTTCTGCTACGTCATGCTGTGAGCGTGATGAAGTCTTAAAAGGAGTGAACATAGCATCGTTATGTAAACTGTATCATTCATATTTATATATAATTAAATGAGCTACAAAGCCATCTTCTTTCGAAACAAGCTAGAACAAGCCAGCTGTTTTAAATATCTTGTTAAGGGTTTCTGAATAATGTGGCATATTTTTCTGAGGAATAGTACCATTTATAGCTAATATCATTTGCAAATACTATTCTAAATTTGAGCGCGTGCAATAACAGAGAAGCAGTTGGATGTCTCGGGAAGAAGTAAAGTGTTACCGAAGTTGTAACACCAAAAGTATCATCTCGCAATTGAAATAAGTAGCCAGGTCTAGTGAAACAGCTGCACATATATGCACAGTGAAGGCTGCGGAAGCAGAAGAACTATGGGGAATAACTGACATATTTTGCTTAAAGGTTTAGTTCGGTTTGGCTTATTTGATTATGGCAAAGTACTCGAGGGCTATCTGCCCAAGGAGACAGATGCCTTCGTGGAGGAATTTTAACGGAAACTGGATCGCATACACGTTACACATGAGGAAAACCATGAAAACGCCCATGCAAACCGCCCGTTAGTGGGATCCGAATCTCAGACCGAACTACCAGTGTTTGGCGATTTTGCGGCTCGGGCACTGGTTGGCTTTTCTGAAAGAAGCAGAAGCGTTATATCTGAAGAGTAGCATATTATATCACTTTGATGTGTTTTATTCAAGAAATTCGATTGTCAGTCTTGCTGAATGAGAGGGTGCATCATCGTTGTGAAGCATGAGCTCTCTAATATTCGCTTCCATATGGGAGACACTTGGTGGTATATCAATTAGCTGCAATTGTCTTCTGTGCCCCTAACTTGCAGTCGAAAACATCGCGGGCGAAAACGTCGCGGAGGAAAAATGCAAGGCGAAAGCATCGTGGAGCAAAACATCATAGAAGAAAAGAAAGCAACGAGAAAACATCGCAGTTCTAAGACATCTTAGTGCAAAATATAGTCGTCGAAAATAAAGCTGGTTGAAAACTTCTCAGTGTGAAAATATCGTGGTAAAAATTAAAGTACCTATAAATCATCGCATGATGATAACATCGCATACATGCGTTTTTCAGATTTCAAAAGCTGTAAATACACTGGTGTGCAAAACTTAAGCAACAGCAGGGTTTTTTGCCATAACTCCACGAGAAATCAACTGAGAGACATGAAATGCAGAAATGAAGGAAAGTATTATGTACGTAAAGGATGACGAAAGCATCGGAGCTGAAAAAGGAATACAATGCATACGGTATGGAATCAAACAAAAACAAACTTTATTGAACGCATAGTATCGTGACTTATGATTGTCTATCCAAGAGGAAGAACAACAAGCAGATGTTACTTAATATGGGATATGCCCTCCCCTCACTGCAATGGTTGCTTCGCATCGTCTCCGCATACTCAGAACCAGCTGGTGCAACATTTCTTGCGGTATGAGTGCCCATTCCTCAATCAGCATATGTTTGAGTTATTGGGTGTTCTCCGGAGGATGTAAGCGTGCTGCAATGAGTCTCCCCAAAGCATCCCACACATGTTCGATGGGATTTAAATCTGGAGAGTAAGCTGGCCAATCCATTCGAGTGATATCTTCCCTTTCCAGTAGCTTCTCAACAGCAAGAGTCCGATGTGGCCGTGCATTGTCATCTATAAAAATTAAGTCTGGGCCAATGGCACCTCAGAACAGACGCACATGGGGAAGGAGTACTTCCTCACAATAGCGATCCCCGGTTACAGACCCTCTGTCGAAAACATGGAGCTCAGTTCGCCCGTTCAGCATAATACCTCCCCAGACAAGAACTCCAGGACCACCGTTACGGTGTCTTTCCTTGATGTTACTGGGATAAAACCGGGTCTCGAGCTCTCTCCAAATCAAAACACGAATGAGAGAATCGCTTCTGGTACTGAACCGACACTCATCCGTTAACAGGACACGACTCCATTGATCAGTTGTCCAGTTTTTGTGCTCTCTGCACCACTGTAAACGGTGGCCAACTTTCAACGGGAGGCAAGGTTCAGGACGGCGGGCGAATAGACCCCCTTTGTGAAGGCGTCTGGCCACAGTAAACCGCGACACTTGTCGCCCCGTTGCTGTACAGAAATGCTGAGCAATGGCGCTTGCTGACTGGTGCCGGCCTCTTTTCGCCTGCAGGACGATATATCGGTCCTCCCCTACAGATGTCGTCCTCGGGCGGCCACCACCAACCTTTCTAACAGCTGTACCTGTGGTTTGGAACGCTTTCCAAGCGCGCAAAACGACACTTTTGTTGATTCCTAACTCTGCAGCTACACTGGTGACAGTACGCCCCTCCTCCAGCTTTTCGATCATTCTTCCACGTGTGAAGTCGTCCAGGTGATTTCTTGTAGCCATATTTCACGAACTGACTCACTGGCACTTGCAGCGAATATGTTGGTTTGCGTCTCCGTCCTTCCTTTTATTCTACTGTTGAGCTGCGCACGCCGACATCACGCGTTTTGTGTACGCTCACGTCGCCTCTGACGTTTCGTTCCTGATATTTGCATATGATGACGTTTCTACTGACTTACGTGTTCATTGTACTGATCTCCAGACCTCCTTTTCTTCAATTTCATGGCTATCTGCTAAATTTTTAAGTTTTGCACACCAGTGTAACAATTCGCATAATGATTTGGAAGCGCAAGAAGGAAAGAGGAATATTTTTACTTTTATATTTCATATTTTTGAATGAACTAATAAATGTTTGCTAAAAAAGTAATAAAGAAACCTAAGCATTTAAAAATTTAAAATGACTAGAAAAGTAAGGCAACTTATAGCACTTAATAGAATTTTTAATTTACATAGTTAATTAACAAAGGTCATTAATCAATTAATCTTTTTTTATAAAGTTTTACTCATAATGCTTCATGTAAAATACAGCCTAAAAATGTTTAGAAAAAGGAAGATAAATAACTGCATGAGGTTACATCTATAAAAATTGCTTAGTTAATTATGAAATTAATTTCTTTCATGTTTGTTAATCTGGTATTATTTTGGTGGAAATTATGTCTTGTTTTGCTTCCGTTTATTCTTAAAGTGTCATTAACATTTCTTGTCGTTAACATTCTTAACTTCCCAGTCTTTATGCGAACATGCATTTACAACTTTTAAAACCTGAAAAAAACTCATGTGTGCGATATTATCGCCATGTGATGATTTGTAGGTGCTTTATTTTTACAACGATATTTTCGACGGCGATGTTTTTAAACTGCGAAGTTTTTGAACAGCTTAACTTTTGACGACGATATTTTGTACCACGATGTTTTAGAACCACGATGTTTTTTCTTTGCTTTCTTTTCTTCCACGATACTTTGAATTCCGACGTTTTCGCCTTGCATTGTTTTCTCCGCGATGTTTTCGGCTGTAACCTTCTGAAGAAAACGGCGCACATTCCTTTTTCATTGCTCGTTCCCCATTGTTGATTTGGGGTCATATTCGAAGATTTATATGTTACATTCTTGATGTGTCGAACGTCAAAAAACAATACATAAATTTTGTCACCAGTTTTGATTTTAGAAATAATTGCAGTTTCCACTATCATTAAGAAATTTCCTCTGTTGATTCTGACACGCTACACGTTTTTGTGTTCTGCTGATTTATGAGAAACATAACGACAAACTAATTTTTCCATATGCAGTTCTTCACGAATAATTTTATGTATAGCTGCCGATCCAAAGTTAAATTCTTTGTGTATCATTTGGTACGCACAGCAATTATCACTGATTAGCATTTTTTTCCTTTTCAATGGCCGACTCATTTTCTGGGATTGCAGCTGGCAAAGGGCAAAGGACTTCTTGATATTCTTTTTCTGGGCAAAGGACTTCTTGGATATTCTTCGTTTAAGAGAGAATTTCGGCTTCTACGAGACTCTGGAAGTCATCTGAATCCAGTGCGAGAAGTAGGGTTTCGTTTCCACCTGCTAACTGTACGCATTGAAGGCACTCTTCTTGATTCTCCCACTTTAAAATCACAGGAAATCATAGACCGATAATGCTGTCGGCGTCAGGTCCATTTTCCTTTCTTTCAAAATTTATTATGTGATAAATAAATTTCAATTGTTGCCACAAATTATCGTCTTCGGGCATAAAAAAGTTCAAATTTACACATCGAACAAATAAATTTCTTTAGTGCATATTGCTTTTCTCTATTTTAAAAATTTCGTAATTACCGTCGTATCAATCATACATAATTTTTTATAAAAATACAATTAGAACAAAATAAGAGAAAAACTGCTTTTTGCTTGCAATTTCTAAGGTGCTTAAATTTTTAAATTATTTCATTAAAAACACTTTTCAATGAAAAATAAAAGCTTTCATAATGACACAATATTTAACCTCCCTTCCCCCCCCAAAAAAAAAACTAAAACTACTGTTAAAAAACTCCTTGTTGCTGTTGGATTTAAAATAAAATATTGTGGTTAGCATGTATGTTATTTTAATGTACGTTAATAAATCAGCCCACAAATGCTTGCTCCGAGAGAAGGAATGTTGGTAACATGATCAGTGCTTTGAAATTTTATTGCCTCGATTTCCTGCTTAATTTTGAAGAGGTACGCACTCTTCTTGACAAATGTATTCACTTTAATCTCCTTCACATTCGTGCAGAAATTGGGCAGAATCGGTAATATCAAAATTGTGCAATCGTCTTATTAGACAAGTCTGACTTGTATAAAGTTTCGAATCAACACTTTTTATATAAACGGAGAATAGTCTATATCGACTTTCATTCTGCATTATCTAAGGATTTTCAAAATTTTGCATTCTTCTAAAATTGTTCACTTTTTACCATAGTATTACTTAAGTAAGTCCTCTATCTTAACGACGTACTGAAATCTGTTGTATAAATAACAGTTAAAAATTCGATGTGAATGTCATTGTTAACTGAAAAAATTAAATATTTCAGACAGTGGTAAAATCATTTTTGCTGTAAAATGACAGTTTTTCAGGGGCAATTAACATTGAAAATTCATTCAAATCTTATACGATGCATCTAAGTTAATGTGTGTTATATTAAACTTGAATACATTTGAAAATAAATGAAGTGTTAACTAGCGTTAAATAGATTAAAAATAAGAAGTCAAAGAACATCAACTTTTGAAAGATTTTTTTTTTCTAATTTTTTCAAGTATGCAGTGTTAAATTGAATATAAACAAGAATTACTCTCTGGCAATTTCAACATAATTATAAAATCTTTTAACACTTGATTTACAAAAACTATTTTTTTTTCTTTTTTTGCCATCCGCAGCTTGAATTATTTTTGATTGTCTGATTGGGAACCAGCTATTGTGAACATGCGGTACAGTCCTCACATGTTCAGAAAACTCTAGCTACAACTTTTCCGATGTTTTTCCCACTGTGCAGATGCTGAAAATACACAAAAATATAAAAGTCTTGTCATAAAAGATTTGTAATGCTTTAAATCAGTATTTTAAACTAATGTCAGCAGACCACAAATGACTCTAGAATCCTGCCCCTGTGATCGTCCTAGATTTACAAAAATATCTTGTTATTTGTAAACGAAATTAACAAGATTTTACGCCATTTCTAGATGACATTTCTAAATACACTCAGATGTATTCTCAAAACTAAACGAACTAAATGTCTGTCTAAAAAGTAGTCTTTGACTGTTCTCAACGCCCATGTGAAATTAACGTGATTTGAGAGGAAATTTGGTCTGCAGCTTAGTTGGACAAAATAAATAAATTTTTCACCGTTTCCAACCTTAGAATCTTTTTAGCATTGCACATTTTTCATCCTTATGTTTTATATATTGCATATAAGAATGAATTTCCTATATATTGTATATAAGAACCCCCAGCTTTACGAACCTTTGCTAAATTTTGTTTTTGCAAAAGATTTAAACTAAATTCCAGCTTTTTAGCTTTACGATAGGAATTCGGATACGATTTCATCCTAATGAAGTTATAAGGTATTTTATCCGCCTTCGTGGTGTAGTGGTTGGCACGCTCGGCGCGTTTTCGAGAGATCCGTGGTTCGAGTCCCGGCGAAGGCATTGCTCATTTTTCATCTCTCCTGCTTCTAGCTAACCTAATGTCTTTACAGTGGCGCCCGAACTAAAAAAGGTGGTGGATGATTATGCCCCACCACCAGGGTTTGACGATTGGGTCCCCTAAGCCCCAGTCGCCCTTAAAAAGGGGGAGTATATAAGGTATTTCTCCCGCCTTCTCTGCATGCCTTCCTGGTGTAGTTGTCGGCACGCTCGGCGCGTATTCAAGAAGTCCATGGTTCCACTTTATTGTGGAAGCACCTAATAAGTGGGCCACTATTACTTCCTATGAAGGGATAGCCAATTAGAGCCATGCTTTCTCTGGGATTCAAACCCGGGCCCTTCAGTAGGTAGTAGGCACTCCTAATCACTATACCGCCTGGACGGCCCCATTGCAACTTTCAGTGCAGTCATTTTCTTTTCAGTTTCAGAACTTGAACCACATTGCTACTCGCCATGAAACAACAATTTTTATTTGTGTAATCTACATCATTATTTCTTTTATTATTATTTTAGGTTTTTTGATTTAACTTTTATTTTTTGATAAAAGTTAATGGTTATTTTTTCTTCGCCTTACACCTGTTCGTCTTACGAAGGATTTCACAGGGATTATTTTAAATCTTTATTTATATATAACAAAATGAAAAAAAATCGCAATTACTTAAAATTACTTAACAATGTAAGGCAGCAAGCCAAAGAAAAATCAATACATACAGGGTTTTTCAGCAAACCGATTCCAAACTTTCAGGAGAGATAGAGTACACCTAGACGATGGAAAATCATATAGCAGTGCATGGTCGGAAAGGCTTTCCCGGTGCTGTAGTGACAACGTAAAACACAAGAAAGGAAGAACATGAACAGGCTGAGGAAGCATGTTTATTACGCTTAGTACAGCAGAAGTCAAGAAATAAGAACAAAAATAGACAACTATCGTTATCAAAGAAGGTGTTCGATCCGGGACTCTTCCATCTTCCGGAGGCCTCACATCTCTGGAAGATGGAAGATCTGATGTTCTGGAAAATACCGGGCTTGTCTCGGACTTCCCCAGCACCTGCTACAATGAATGCAACAAGTTCCTCAGCACTTCTAACGGGGTTTTCGTACGACACTGTCTTCACGTACCCTCAGAAGTAGTTAATGCAAGTAACGTCTGGCCATTGCACTGGACCACCCCTGCCGAACCGATTTGAGGTTATGTTTCGAACGTAATTTCAAACACCTCTTTGATGACGATTGTCCGTTTTACTTCTTATTTCTTGGTTTCAGCTACACTAAGCATAATAAACACATATTCTCACCCTGTTCATGTTCTTTCTTTTGTTGTGTTTTGTGTCGTCAGTACTGCTCCAGGAAAGCGTTTCCGATCGCGCATTGCTATGTGTTTTTCCACTGTCTAGGTGTACTCTATCTCTTCTGAAAGTTTGTAGCTGATGTAGTGAAATACCCTATATATATATCGACGGAGTAATTTAGAAATAGTTGATTGCGTAGATGTTGAAGCATACTAGAAGAAACTTGCAGGCGTGGCTGGATTTTTCGCATAAGCAAACATAAATAAAGTGGCCGCTGTAAGGGCTTGTTTTTGAAGAATTAAGTTGATACTGTTACATTTTTAAAATGTAATTTTGAAGATAGTATGTAGCAGAAAATTGACAGCAAGGAAGCGAAAAAACAAGGGCAGCATATTTCCAAGATGAAACCCTGTTTCAAAAAATTTTTTTTCGTTTGCAAATTATCTGCGTCAGCAGCTTTATATAAAACTCGGAAAGGGGAAATGCCTAATTTAAAATGAAGCAAATTAAAATTAGAATTTTGCTTTACATATTTTTATTTAACAAATATCTGTATTCAACACTTCTAACTTATGTAATATTTTAGGATGCATGAGTGAAGACACTAGTTACTTTTTGGTCATGGCAGACATGGTTATAGATAGCGTACAGGTAGAATGCGGTAGTAGATGGATGGAACTCGGAAACAAAGGTAGCTTTAAATTCACCACATAGTTTTTATTCTGTGACGAAAGCAATTCTGATACACACATCCTCATGGACGCAATCAGCACCCTACGTTTTTGGAAGTTCAATACATCTTAACACAATGGATGATAGACAGAAGAGTGCAGCGACATGTTGCTTTGATACACGTCACAGAACATCCAGAAGAAAAATGTGGAACAGACAAAAAAGTTTTGATTTCGATAGAAATGTTGTTCAATGACTGAATAAGAGGCGTCTGCATTGTAGGGCTACGATACGGCTTAATTTTGAAATACCTCAGTTTAGAATGATATTTTATGAATAGCTACTACAAGTATTGTATTTTTATAGCAGGAGGAGAAAGTATCGAAATTAAAATGAGGAGTAAAAGGGACTGTAGCAAAATTAAAGTTAGTAGTTAGCTTTTATATATCTTACATATATGTACAGATATAGATATAAATAGGTAGATAAATAGATAGGTAGCTAGACAATGAGTTCATTTTGCTTTTATAGAAATTCCGCTGTTATCAGGCTCAGATAATTTATCATTAGCGAAATTTTTTATCCGCAGGAACAATATTTTAAATAAGAAAAGAACTACATTAAGTTGTTACAAGTATACAACAGCAACAGCCTCTTACCTCAACTCCTCTTATAACACCTTCCATGCCAATAAATTCTGTTCCTGTAGTATCCTTTCCAGTGTCTATTATTGCTTTCAATTCACCTTTCTCAATGCGTTCTTTCAAATGTTTAAAATAAGTTTCGAAGCATTCAGGAAAGTGAAGTGAAAGAAACCCTTGAAGAGCTGCAGATTTGGCAAGCAACTGAAAATAATAATTACAATTAATAATTACACGACTAATGTAAGCATCACCATTAACTGAAATCCTCCAATATTGAAAATGAACTTCCTTTAATTAGTATTTTCTAAAATAATGTTTGGTAGCCGTAAAATACATTTATGGCCTTGAGGAAAATTAAGATACATTCCAGGCCATCGTTTCAAAGTGCAAAACTGAAAAGATAAGGAGCTAAGTATAAAATCTTTGGTTACTTTCCTATTATGATAAAAAGGCACCGAAGGACCTTTTTGATTTAAGATAACTGAACTCTTAAAACTTATAGTATTCAACAAAAACATGTCAAAAGGATTAAAAAGTACAGTTTCTTGAGAAGATCAAGTTACCCATAAAAATAATTTCTGATGGTACTAATAGGTGAATTACAACTGCCTAATATTTTTGAAAATATGTTTTTTAAGATGGCTTACACTGGCTAAAGAAGATACAGTGACTAAATTTGACAGTGAACAATTATTTCAATAAACAGAACGTTTTCGAAATTTCTCACCGAATTTTCTTCTGTATTGCGATAGCAGTGGAAAGGAAATGCAGTCGGAGCTGCTTAATGTGATCACGTTTAATTTATCATACGGATATTGTTACCGAACTTTTAAAGTCTCGCCCATCTATACATGAAAACATGGGAAATACATCGCTTATTGTGATCAACAAATCAGTTGATGTGATCAGAATATTAAAAAATGAACTTTTTAAACTGACGTAAATTCGCCAAATATAAGATAAAATCACCAAACAATATCGAAATAGAGTATAGGAATTTCCAAACTACATATAAATGTGGGCTTAAGTAGCCAAACAGCTTGATTTTGATTTAAGTCAACCCCGCTTTCTAAGTTCTAGGAAAATTGACTGGATTTAATGGAACTGAATTCCAGATAATTTTGCCTTTTAGCATCAGAACGCTCTTTTCTGTGTTTTGGACTTCAGATTTCTATGAATGCTCTGCTCTAGAAACCACTCCTTTTTTTCTTTCTTTCTTTTTTTTTTTTTTTTTTTTTTTTTTTTTTTAGCTCAAAGGGTGTTAGCTCAGACGGAATAATTTCGTTTTGGCATTTTGCGTTGGCTCATTATAAATGTTGGTTCACTTTTCAAATTGTTGCTACCAAATATTAGAGCCCTGTATTATATTTAAAGAAATTAAACAATGGAGAATCTGCATAAATGTATACATGTTTCTCGCATTGTGATAAAACAATGGTTTCTAGAGCCGTCCAGTTTCGAATAACGTACATTTCCACCCGAATATAGGCATCTGGAAGCCCAAATTTGAAATTTGTTTTATTATCTATTTTATATTTTGTAAAATTTTAACGAATTTTTTATTAATAAAATCAACGACTTAAAAGCGAGCAATGGCAAAACTTTACGGCCGAAAAAAAAATCCTTTTCATCTCCAGCGCGCGGCACTGCATATCGGAAATCCTAAAAATATGCTCATTTTAAAATTCTATTGCGATATTGCTGTTGAACTGAATTTTATGGTTCAAGTGAGAAGAACATAATATTTAATAAATAAAGGTAACACACAAAACGTTAAAAAAAAAAAAACCCTTTGTGCGTAATATAAACCTAGAGCCATCCAGTTTTGAATGACGTAATCCTACTGCGAATATGAGCACCTGGAAGCCCAAATTTGAAATTTGGAATTTGTTTTATTATCGATTTCATATATTGTAAAACTCTAACGAATTTTTGATTAACAAACTCAAGGATTTTAAAGCGAGCAATGGCAACGTTATACAGAAAAAACATTTTTATCTCCAGCTCGTGAGAATGTGTATCGGAAATTCTAAAGATATGCGAATTTTAAAATTACTTTGCGATATTGCTGTTGAGCTGAATTTTATGGTTAAGTGTGAAGAACATGATATTTAATAAATAAAGGTAACACACAAAAGGTAAAAAAAAAAACGCCCCTTTGGAGGTAATTTAACATCTGAAACCTTTCAGATTTTTTTTAATAATGCACCGAATTGATGCAAATTAAAATATATTTAATCTAAATATGTGCAACTGATACTAATGAATTCAGTTTTTTTAATTGATTTATTTTAAGAATAGCACTTTTAATGGTAAAATTTCTTAAAAATAATTGCTTGATATTTTAAATGCCTTGAATTAATAATAATAAAAAATGAAAAAAAAATCTGAAAGGTTTCAGATTTTAAATCATGTCCAAAGAGGTGTTTTTCTAACGTTTTGTGCATTACTTTTATGTATTAAATAAAATTCACTTCAACAGCAATATCGCAAAATAATTTTAAAATGAGCATATCTTTGAATTTTCGATACAGAGTCTCATGCGCTGGAGATAAAAATGTCTTTTTTTTCCGTGCAATGTTGCCATTGTTCGCTTTGAAATCGTCGAGTTTGTTAATCAGAAATTCGTTGAAATGTTACAAAATATGAAATCGATAATAAAACAAATTTCAAATTGAAATCAGGGCTTCCACATGCTCATATTCTATGGAAGATTACGTTATTCCAATTTTGATTGCTCTAGGCACTGTTATTTTATCACAGCGCGAGAAACATACATACGTTCATGCAGATTCTTTATTATTTAATTTCTTTAAATATAATAGAGGGCGATAATATTTGACGGCAACAGTTTGAAAATATTTGGCGATATTTGACATGTTGTTGGCGCATTTTTAACTGACGCCGCTCTAAAGGAATTGTATCCAATTTTGGCTATTCTAATAACCTTTTAATTTTACTTTCTGCATGTAAAGTCTTCGATATGAAGTCTTTAAGATATAAGAAATTTTCATGTTCAAAATTTGCGACAAACGCAGCTCATTGTTAGAATTAATTTCTATCCACCTAGGGTCTTTCGAGCGACCATGTGACTCTTAAACGCAAAAGTTAAAAATTTTCACATTCTTTAACTATTTACTAAACATATTTTAAGTATGTAAATAGCAATAAATTGATTCGTTTGATTTCACGGTGATATATTTACGTAAAAATTGTCATCCTCATGTTTGCAACACATAAAATAAATCAAGGAGATAATGTTAAAACGCATTTAATGAAATGCTTGACTAAAAAAGCAACAAGAAACAGTGAGAACATCATAAGAAGCATGTATTTAATTAAAAATTAATGTTAAGGCTTATGGTTTCAGTGGATATTAGAGATATCTTGATGAAACAAATTGGTGTTTTCAAAAATAGTACTGGATTTAACTATTATTCACTGCAAAGTTAATGTATTTTAAAGTTTTCTAAAGTCCAAAAAACCCTGTCTCTCTATATATAATATATTTTATATGTATAGATATACTGAATGCTTCTGTTTAGAAAAGTCCTGCACTAGGTGGAAATTGACTGTTTCCAATTGTTGGTAGCCCTCCTTTAATTCCTTTGCATTTCGGCAACCTTTTCTCCTACGAATTTCGAACAGTCTAATTTTGGTCAAATCTCGTGTCTGCCAAAGGTATGTTTTCGCGTTTTACTTTATTTCTTCAGTTTTTTACATTTTAAGCAAAAAGCTTCTCCTTTTCGTTTAAGCCGAACTTTAGAGTGCAGGTTTTTCTTAGCAAAAAGTTTTAATTTTACGCAACCACGCCTACTCTTAACTTTAATTTTAAAAGGTCTTTCAAATTTAATTTTCATATCAGAAAAAATTGCTGAATACATTAATTCTTTTACTTTTAATTGTTTAGCCCCCTTGTATTTGAATTTACTTTTATGTTTAAATATTAGTATTTTTGTTGTAGTACTTTGAATGTTTTTACTATTTTCTAACTTTGAATGCTTTAATACGCGCAAACACGTCGGG